>PVJD01011280.1:0-47330 GCA_004026545.1 Mormoops blainvillei | reverse complement strand
ACATATATATATATGTTCTGCAATTATATAAAAAAGTAGAGGGAACTTGTTTAATTTATATCTGCATCTACTTTCCACAACTCCAAATTATTTTAAAGCAAATTCCCAGTGTCATATCATTTCATCCATAAACTCCTGCTTTTTATCTAAATTTTAGTTTCTAAAAAGTACTCTTTTTTCTTTTTCCAAGTTCTTCTATTTCTCCTTGAAAGTTACAACAGTTATACTCATTTCCTTATAATGAATAAATATATTTAGACTCAATAACTGAATGGAAATATTTTCTATTTGAAATTCTAGACAAAGGATATCTCTGCATTTTATAGGTTTACTTACTGTGCTAATCTTATTTAGTATTTTTTCTTTCTTTTCTTTATATATCTTATTTCACTTTTTAATCTTGGCATCATTTTTGAGATCATAATACTTCATTTTTAAATCTATTTTTAGTTACAGCTTACATAAAATATTATATTAGTATCAGGCATACTATATAACTTCCATATTTCCTTAGTTCTTTTTCTCTCTTTTTATGCCTATTTTTGCATTAATTAAATATTTTTATGTTTTATCATATCTGTATTATTTATTAATTATAATTTATTTAGTGGTCATTTTAGGTTTTAAAATACACAAATTGAATTTATCATATTATACCTTCAAATAACATTATACACTTCATGTATAGTATAAAATCCTTGTAACAGTACCTTCCACTTTCCTCTCTCCTGTCCTTTGTGCTACCGTTGTGATACACTTTACCTCCACATATATGTTACTTTTACATGTGGTAGAAATCCCTCAATACATTGTTACGATTCTTGATTTCTTTTAAGTATAATGAAAATAAGAAAAGGAAGTTTTATATGATATTCATTTTTACTATTTTCAGTACAATTTCTTTAGGTAGATTTGAATTTCCATCTGGTATCTGGTAACTTTCTTTTTTTTTCTATAGAATTTATATGTATATTTATTGCAGATCAGGTCTGTTGGCATTAGATTTTCTTCCTTTTTGTTTGTTTGAAAATCTTTTTGTCACTCTCATTTGTGACATCCAGCTTCATTTGGCCTCAGTTTTGGGGTATGTATACCTAAAAATATGGAGCGGGAATTTCTCTTGTCCTCCCTACCCCTATGACAACCAAACTCTTCCTTGTATCTGTAGAATTTTAGATAGGATTTCCTGACCCTTCTCAAGTGGTAGAAGGCTTTTTATTTTACTCTAGCCTCAACAAAAGCATAACTTTCTTGGGAACAGTAGTGAGAGGGTTCATTGTCCCATCCCCAAATGGTGTATTTCTATTCCTTGTTACTTAGTACAAGGCTCATGTTGTGATTATAGAGGGTAAACCTCCCACAATGGCAGTTTGCATTTGCTTGTGACTTAGGAAATGAGGGTTTCCTACCTCTTTCCCAGGAACAAATGGTTTTTGCTTCTAACCGCTGCCCTCCCAAAACAATGAATCTTTGCCTGGATCATGGGAGTGTGCCTACATTTTTCCACGTTGCAGATGGCTTTTTTTCTAGTCATTCCTCAGAAGCAATGGATCTTTACCTAGACCTGGGTAAAAAATAATTTTCTGCACCTCCACCAGTGGCTCAAGGCTTTTGCTTTATATGAGAAAAAAGTTGAAGGACTGAATGGTGTTTTATGCCTGTGCTCTCAGGTTTCTTGCCCTCCTCCCAATCTTTCTCATGAGTACTTGACAGAGGCCCATGGAAAAGAGCTCCAGAAGGAATGGGGCTCCAATATAGTTTCCACTGTCACACTATCCCATATTTGAACTTCAAGAATTCATTACAATTTTAACTGTCTTCTCACTAGCTTTTATGAAGTATACCTCTTTTTATGTTCTGCCAATATGAAAGGTTTGTATGTATCTCTTTCATCGGTGGGGCCTATTATCCTTTGGAATTCACTTTACACTGCTGCTCTGAGACCTTCAACTGTAGGATAGGATCAGGAAAAGTTATGATTTTAAAGATTATCTTATTTTCTCTATTACATTGGGAGAGATATTTACTTGGGGCTTTCTACATCCTTAGCACAGAAATAGCTTCTTTAGAAGATGACTCAAAATGAAAAGATAAGACTAGTCCTTCATACACACTATTTGCCCTCAAATATCCCCCAAATTCTCTTTAGATATGGCTTAATCACTTAAAACATGGAATGAAAATATCACTAAATATTAATGTCTTGGGAAGGGAAATACATTGATAGGAATTGGGTAATTCATCATGCAAAAAGCATAACTCTGAGCAAACTGGATTTAGGAGTGTTAAAGTTTGTACCTGGGAAGCTGGAAGAAGTGTAAGTTACAAAGAGGTCAAATGGAAACTCCTAGGGTGGCCCTCAGTACACTGGAAGAAAATGAAATGTACTTTAAAGTTGAGTGATGGAACTGGGCATTTTCATCCTACCCCTGTTCTTTTTTGTTCCCTAATCTCCAAAATTACTTCAAGTACAAACACAGCTTAAATAAAGGTAAAAAGAAAAAATCAGATACACTACTTGACATCTTGCCCTCAAAACATTCTTATGGTCACAGTAGAATAAATTAGAACCCATGTTCAGAATTGATGCTCTCTATGAAAGGAATACTGGGCTGAAAGATAAGTAATGTATAGTGTACAGGGATTCTGTTCTATTCTAAGATGTAGAATATTTTTTCTTTTCTGTCATCAAATTTACTTATAGAACTGATGATTCTTTACATCCATTAAATGTTTCCTGTAAGGAAAAATACTCCTTTCTCAGCATTTCAGCTATTTGTCTAACAGTGCAATTGAGGAGTCAGTGGAAGTGGGAATAGCTCCAAGGTGTTATTGGGTTATGAAGGAACAGGGAAAAGAAAACTTTTGATGATAAAAGCTTTGATAAATTAGACCAGATGTCTTACTGAAAAATGCTTAAAAAACCCCAAAATGCTGGACAAAATATAAGCTAGAAAACAAACAAGTAGACAGCAAACATCATTGGAAACATAAAAGTACTAACAAGATAATAAGAAGTTACAGAGCCAAGACCAAGGACAAGACTAGAAACCAAAGAGGTGAGTCTGAACTGTGACCCAATAACTCCACTTCTAGGAGTAAACCTTACATATATGTGTGCTTATGTGCATCAGGACACACATATAAGAGCATTAATAGGTGAACTGTTTATGAATGCAGAAAACTGAAAACTATTGTCACTCAAGAAATAATGGATGATATTCTCAATATTTGTCCATGTTGTCACAAATGGTAGTATTTCATCCTTTCTTATGGCTGAGTAGTATTCCATTGTATATATGGACCACATCTTCTTTATCCAATCCTCTGCTGAAGGACACTTTGGTCGTTTCCATGTCTTTGTCACATGAATAATGCTGCACTGAATATGGGGGTGCATATATGTTTGCAAATAAATGTTTTCCTATTTTTTTCTGTGTACATACCCAAAAGAGGTGTTGCTAGGTCATATGGTGGTTCTACTCTTAATTTTTTGAGGAGCCTTCATACTGTTTTTCATAGTGACTGTACCAGTTTACATCCCCACCAGCAGTGAATGAGGGTTCCTTTTTCTCCACAGTCTCTCCAATACTTGTTACTAACTTGTCTTGTTGATAATAGCCATTTTAACAGGTGTGAAGTGGTATATCATTGGAGTTTTGATTTTCATTTCCCTAATAGCTAGTCAAGATGAGCATCTTTTCATATATCAGTTGGCTATTTGTATGTCTTCTTGGAAGAGGTGTCTCAACATGGATAGACCTTGAGAATATCATGCTAAGCAGAGTAAGTCAGAAAAAGTTGAGAACTATATGACTTTTCTCATATACAGAATGTAAAACTGAAAGCAACAAATCAACCAATTAAAAAAAAACAACAATAACTCATAGACAGAGAAAACAGTATGGCATTTGCCAGAGGAAAGGGAAGGTGGGAGGGTAATAAAGGGTAAATGGGGTCAAATATATGGTGATGAAAGGTTATTTTACTTTGGGTGACAGGCATGCAATGCAATACACAGATCATATATTATAGAAATGTTCACATGAAACCTATATAATCTTATTCACCAATGTCATCTGATTAAATTTAATAAAAAATAATGGATAAGTAAGATGCTGTGTAGTTATATAATGAAAGAAGGTACAGTAATTGAAATGGTTTAACTACAGCTAAATGCACTTGTATGCTTGTTAATATTTAACAACTAGCTTTCTGGAAAAAAAAAAAAGCTCTAAATTTGTTGCTTTTGCTAATTGCCATGATGTAAATACTTTTCCCTTGGACAAATTCAAGTTACCAATGTAATGTTATGGAATGTGGGATTGAGAAGAGATATATTCAATCAGCTCTCATGAAGTGGTAAGCATCAGCTCTAGTACAACACCACTGGCTAACTGCAACAACATGGATAAATTTGACAAATTTTAATGTTGAGCACATAAATCAAGAAAAAATATATAAAATATAATTTTACTAATATAAATTTCAAAACAAGTAAAACTGAAGGATAAATTTATTTTTAAATAAAACAATGTACAGGTCATAAAATTATGTAAAGAAGCACCAAAACAGACAAGATGTTAGCCTGTTTGTGTGGGGTGTGGTGTATGAAAAAGTGGATTCTCATGCAGAAGTAGCACACAGAGCTTCTACCAAGTTACTGTTTCTTGACCTGTGGAGTGGTTACACTGTGTTCAATTTATACTAAGTTGTAAAACCATATATTTAGGTTTTATGCAATATTCTATCTGTTACATTGTACAATGTTTTTAAATGATGAAAGGGATTCTTTTGTCAAAATGGTGCTATAAACTTTCAAGGAGCTTTTCTAAACACTACCAGGAGAGCTAGGAGCTGACTCTTATAATTTAAGTCATTTAAGAGATCTTCTCAACTAAATTTCTTCAGACTCTCACAAGGTACATGAAAACTGGCAGAGTTAATGGTAAATTTTTTACAAGGCAAAAAGAAACAGAAAACAAAAGTCAAAACATCATATTAATTTCCAGGTTTAGATTTTTTAACCTAGATGATTTTTACTTTATATTTTTTATCTCAACTATAAGGGAAAAAAACCTCCTTTATCACCATTCAAAACATGTTTTTATTATTTTTCACAATTAAAAGGAAATTTTTCTACAGATAACAAACACCATTCAAATAAACAAAATATTCTAAGTATAAAAATTGAAATTTTTCCCCTCAAGCCTTACCTCATCACTGTCAACACTGTAACTTTGTTTTAAGCTTTTAGAGGAACTTAATACTATTTCAAATGATCTTATTTGTGTTCCTGTCTAGTGTTTATCTTGTTTCATTAGTGTGTAAGTGAGAGCTGGGGGTTGGTTAGTTCATTCACTATGTTACATTTAGTACTTAGAATAGAATACTGGTAGCTCAAAAGCTGGTCTTCAGAACTTCCAGTCAAGGTGGCAGCATAGGCAGATATGGCTCACCTCTTCACATAACCACATCAAACTTTCAACTAAAGTATAGCACAACCATCACTCAGACCCATCATAAATTGAGTTGAATGGAGTCTGACAAATATGGAATTAAAGAACCTACATCCATCCAGGCTGGTAGGAGGGGTAGGAATGAAGAACGGGCTGTACCCTTACCCACGTGTGATGGACATAAATTCAGGAGGGATATCTGAGAAGTGAGGAGTTCCAGCCCTACACTAGGACCTCAGTCCAGGGTTCCAGTACCAGGAAGATGAGTCCCCACAGCTTCTGGCTGCAAAAACTTATGGGGATTGAGTCAGTGGAAGAAATTTCCAGAGCCACAAGCAGTTCCTCTTAAAGAACCCACACATGCACTCATGTACTCAGACTCCCTCCCTTTGAGCTATAGCACCAGGGTGGCAGCTGGAAGGGCACAAGTGATATACAGGGAAAGACTGAAGTGTCAGTTATCAAGGTGAGGAGAGGCCATTTTCCCTGATCTAAACCCTTGCCCCACAGAGCGAGCAAGCTGGAGCCATTTCTGAGACTCCATCAACCTGGTTAACACTGTCTGACCCACCTTGGAGATCCCTAGGACTCTGATCAACCCAACTTACCAGCCCACCCAAACTGCTTTTCCATATGAATGGCTGGTCTTGGCTCATGCTTCGCAACTTCCTAAATCCTCTCAAACAAGCAACAGCTCACCTCAGTGAGCCCCAGGCCCAACATTAGCAGTAGGCAGCCTAGATTCACAGCTTGTCTTCACCTGGGAACCTCCAAGCACAGCACAAGTAGCAGCCCTGGCAGATGGCTTTATAGCTCAGACAGGGTGGCCCCAGGTAAAACACAGGTGGGAGCTGACCTTGGCCTGCACCACCCAGGAGAGCCTAAGGCCTCACACCCAGTGGACAGCTACAGACCACGTTGGAGTACCACCACCCTACACATGCAAGCTGATCCTCCACAGAGGGCAGAGGTTGGTGGTTGGTGGTCATAGCCAGTCCTTGCAGCTGACTGGCCTGGGTAAATCCCTTCTGTTGATCTGCCAACAGCAACCAAGACTCAACTACAAGAGGAGGGTGTACTCAGCCCACGTGAAGGGCACACCTAGAGTATTCAGCTTGGGTAATAGGGGAGGCTGTGCCACTGGACCCTACAGGACACCTACTACATTAGGCCACACTACCAAGACACGGAGTCAAAGGAACTCTACCTAATACATAGAAACAAACACAGGGAGGCTGCCAAAATGAGGAAGCAAAGAAATGTGGCCCAAATCAAAAAACAAATCAGTCCTGGTTGGTATGCTCCAGTGAATTGAGTGCCAGCCTGCAAACCAAAGGGTTACAGGTTCCTTTCTCAGTCAGGACATTAGCCTGAGTTGTAAGCCAGGTCCCCAGTAAGGGGCATGTGAGAGGCAACCACACATTGATGTTTCTTTCCCTCTCTTTCTCCCTCCCTTCCCTTCTCTCAAAATAATAAATAAAAGCTAAAAAAAAAAAGATCAAAACAACTCCAGGAAAAGAGCTAAACATTATGGAGGTAAGCAACCTATCAGACGCAGAGTTCAAAACCCTGGTTATAAGGACACTCAAGGAACTTAGTGAGGACCTCAACTGCATAAAATGACCCAGTCAAAAGTGAAGGATACATTAATTGAAATAAAGAACAATTTATAGGGAAACAACAGTAGAGTGGATGAAGACAAGAATCAGATCAATGATTTGGATCATAAGGAAATAAAAACTAACCAAAACAAGAAGGAGAAAAGTAAATTTTAAAAATGAGGATAGTATAAGCAGCCCTTAGGGGAACTCCAACAGGTACAATGCTTACATTGTAGGGGTGCCAGAAGGAGAAGAGAAAGAGTAAGAAATTGGAAATCTACTAAAAAAAAATAATGAAAGAAAACTTCCCTAATGTGGTAAGGAAATAGACATGGAAGTCCACGAAACACAGAGTCCCAAAGAAGATGAACCTAGAGAGGCCCACTCCAAGACACATCATAATTAAAATGCCAAAAGTTAAAAATAAAGAGGGATTCTTAAAAGCAGCAAGAGAAAAGTAGTTCCCTACAGGGGAGTTTCCATAAGATTGTCTGTCAGCTGATTTCTCAAAAGAAATTTTTCAGGCTAGAAGAGATTGGAAAGAAGTTTTCAAAGTCATGAAAAGCAGAGAACTACAGTCAAGATTGCTCTACCCAGTCAAGCTATCATTTAGAATCAAAAGGCAGATAAAGAGCTTCCCAGACAAGAAAAATTCTAAAGGTGTTTATCATCACTGAACCACTTTTACTATATTTTGCCATGTATAAGGCACAACTTTTTGCCCAAATTTCTGAGGGAAAAATAAGGATGTGCATTATACATAGGTACAATTATTACATACCAAGGACATAATAATGGGTACAATAACACCATGTATAATGCGCACAGAAATGTGGGTGCACATTATATGTGGCAAAATATGATATATGAAATGTTAAAGGGTCTTTTTTAGAAAAAGAAGGAAACCAAAACTATGAACAATAAAATGGTAGAAATATATATAGCTTTCAACAATTGAATCTATAAAACAAACTAAGCAAATAGGACAAACAGGGACAGAATTATGGATATATAGAGCATGTTGTTGGTTGTCAGATGGGAGGTGGGTGTGTGGAATGAGTGAAAAGGTGAGGGGATTAAGAAGTACAAATAGGTAGTTACAGAATAGTCAAGGGGATGTAAAATACAGTATAGGAAATGGAGTAGACAAAGGACTTATACACAATGGACGTGAACAATTATGTGGGGATTGCCTGAGGGATTCAGGGGTGCTGGGTGAAGAGGGGCAAAGGAGGAAAAATCAGGACAATGGTAATAGCATAAAAAATAAAATGTAATTTCTAAAAAGTTGGTTTTCAGTAAAGTCTTCTGGAAAAAGGACAGGAATGAGTGACAAATTCATCTAAGAGAGCATTTCATATCATCACATACATATCTACTTAATTCTTTTTATTTTATTTTGTATTGTTATTCAAGTACAATTTTCTCCATTTTTGCCCCACCACTCTCCTCTGCCCCATTAACCCCCACCTCCCACAGTCAATCCTAGCCCTCTTTGGCTTTGTCCATGGGTCCTTTATACATATTCCTTGATGACTCTTCCACTTCTCCCCCCCCCATTACCCTCTTGTCCCCTCCCCTCTGGTTACTGACAGTTCGTTCTTTATTTCAATGTCTCTGGTTCTATTTTGCTTGCTTGTTTGTTTTGTTGATTAGGTTCCACTTCTAGGTGAAATCATATGGTATTTGTCTTTCATTGAATGGCTAATTTGACTTAGCATAAAATGCTCCCCAGTTCCACCCATGCTGTCACGAAAGTTAGGAGTTCCGTCTTTCTTTCTGCTGTGTATAATCTATTGTGTAAATGTACCACAGTTTTTTGATCCACTCATTTACTGATGGGCACTTAAGTTGCTTCCAGCACTTGGCTATTATAAATTACGCTGCTAAGAATATTGGGGTGCATAGGTGCTTTTGAATTGGTGTTTCAGAATTCTTAGGGTATAATCCCAGCAGTGGAATCTCTGGGTCAAAAGGAAGTTCAATTTTCATTTTTGAGGAAATTTCACACTGTTTTCCATAGTGGTTGCACCAGTCTGCATTCCCACGAATGGTGAACTGGGGTTCCCTTTTCTCTACAACCTCACCAGCACTTGTTTGTTGATTTGGTTATGATGCCCATTCTGACTGGTGTGAAGTGGTAACTCATTGTGGTTTAAAGTTGCATGTATCTGATGGCTAGTGATGCTGAGTATCCTTTCACATGTCTCTGGGCCTTCTGTATGTCCTCCCTGGAGGAGTGTCTGTTCAGGTCCTTTCCCATTTTTTAATTGGGTTGTTTGTTTTCCTGGGGAGTCATGTGAGTTTTTTATATATTAAAATATATATATATATATTGAGAGAGTATATTATATATATACATTGTGAAATATATATATATATATATATATTTTTTTTTTTTGCACAAGCCCCCTGTCTGAGGTATCACTGGCAAATATATTTTTGATACGGTTGGTTCCCCTTTCATTTTGCTTCTGTTTTCTTTAGCCATGCAGAAGCTTTTTTTATATATATAAAGTCCCATTTGTTTATTTTTTCCTTTATGTCCTTTGCTCTAAGGATCATATCAGTGAAAATATTGCTGTGTGGAATACCTCAGAATTTCCTGCCTATGTTCTCTTACAGGACTTTTATGGTGTCACGACTTATATTTAAGTCTTTTATCCATCTTGAGTTTATTTTTATGTATGGTGTAAGTTGGTGGTTGAGTTTTTTTTTTGTTTTTTTTTTTGCATGTAACTGTCCAGATGTCCTAACACCATTTGTTGAAGAGACTCTTTTTACTCCATTTTATGCTTCTGCCCCCTTTATCAAATATTAATTGACCTAGAGACATGGGGTCATTTCTGGGCTCTCTATTCTGTTCCATTGATCTATGTGTCCATTCTTATGCCCATACCAGACTTTTCTGATTACTGTGGCCTTGTAATATAGTTTGATATAAAGTGTTGTGATCCCTCCTACTTTGTTCTTTTTTCCCAAAATTGCTATGGCTATTAAGGTTGTTTATGGTTCCATATAACTTTTTGAAATGTTTGTTCTAGATCTGTGAAATGTCATTGGTATTTTCACAGGGATTGCAATGAATCTATAAATTGTTTGGGTAGTGTGGACATTTTGATGATGTTAATTATTCTAATCCATGAACATGGTATATTCTTTCATTTATTTGTATCTTCCTTAATTTCTTTCTTTAGCAATGTGTAGTTTTCTGAGTATAGGCCCCATTTGCTATAGCTACAATAAAAGTAAAGTACCTAGGAATAAACCTAACCAAGAAGGTAAAAGATCTTTATCCTTTTTAAGAGCTGCCAAGTATTTCAGCATATGTTGGGGCATTAGGGTTATTTGTATACTTTTTATTTTAGAATTGATGCTGCAGTGGATTTGTTGAGGTCCATTGAAAATTCTGAGATTTTTCTGTAGAGTAAATATGGTGATGGAATTGTTAAATCAAAGGACACAAGCATTTAAAATGTTGATAAACATTGTTAAATTGCCCTACATGAAGTTACAGCAATTTATATTCCACAAGGGTATGATAAGGATGAATATTTTGCAATACTTCAAAAAGTAGAGAAAAATCCAGTGTGGTCAACCTAATAAATGAAAAAAGTTGCTTTGTTTTATTTACTAGAATAAAGATCTTTTCATGTTTTTATTGGTCATTTGTATTCTTTACAGTCAAATTCCCTATTATACTCTTTGCTCATTTTTCAACAGAACTACAGTGGTACCTCCTTACTCACTGGCTTTAGAACTCGTGAAACCTGGTACTGTTCACATTTTGATGAGAAAAGTGTTTCAGCACTTAGGCGCTTGCTTGCCACTCATAGCACTTGCTAGAGCTTGTATGTTCAATGCCATTCCACAAGAGAAAATGTGTCATCAATTGTTGCTTGCTAACCACTCCTAACTCCTTGGAATGAATTAACAAGTACTGAGGTACCACTGTATTTGTATTTTTCTTAATATTAAAAATTGTGTTAATGAAAGAAGTCTTTTATTTATTATATATACTCTAACTTCTCCCGGTTTTAATTGGCCTTTATTTTTTATATCTAAGAATTTATTGCAAGAAAACAATCAGAAATGCTGGTAAAGATTTATACAGAAAGATAGTAATCTGGAAATAACATCAGATTAAAAATCTGCCAACAAGTAAGTGCTGTATTTATGGAATATCCACATAGATAATTCTATAAAGTCATTAAAATTTACATTATTTAAGATTAAATGATAATTATTTGCCTTTATTTGACTTTATTTTCCAAGCCAAAGTATTAATTTTCAGGTTGTCAAATTTATCATTCTTTTACTCTGTCTTCTGTGTGAGTTTTGTTTCATTTTCTTTTGGTCATGCTTAGAAACATATTCTTCAAATTATTTATATTTTCTTCTAATGCTTTATTTTTTAAAAATTTTATGCATATAAAATGTGATAGATGAGAAATTAATATTTTTCTAAGACATGAGTTAGAGATCCAATTTTATGCTTTTTTTGAAATAGACATATACCATCACCACCATTTATCAAATAATATACTATTTCCCCACAGGGTTGAAGTGCCATCTTTATCAGCTACTCATACTCATTTGTTTAGTTCTATTTATAGGCTTTTTACTCTGTTAAGTTGTTTGTTCCTTTTGAGAGTTTTAATTATAATGCCTTTATTTTATGTTTTAATATATGGTGTATTTTATTCCCCTTTGTTTTCCCTCTTTATCTCCATTGTCTTGACTGGTATCTCATGTTTATACTTCTAGGTTATTAAGAGTTTCATTTTATCTCATTGCCCCAAAGATAATATTGAAATTATAATTAAGATTGTATTGAATTTATAGATTAATTTTATTTCCAGTCAAAAATAATGTGTGCCTTTCCATTTTAACAGAAGTGTGTTTTTTTTTAAGTCCTCCTGGAGAATTTCTAAATTTTGTTTATACAGATATTATACATTTTTTGCCCAGCTTATTCTTGAGTAATACAATTGTTGTTTTGTTATTGTAAATAGAATCTCCCCTATATATTTTGTTTATTTTGGTAAGTAAAACAACTTTTTATAATTAATCTTGCAACCATCTTTTGTTATGCAGATGTCTGAAGTATAAAAGACTAATAATTCACTGAATTAAAATGGTCTGTAGAAATTAGACCCTCAGGATAATTACAAGTCACTGTTTAAAACAGGGAAGGAGCATTACCGCATTGGATCATGAAAATAAGATCAGCCAGCATTTTTGCTCTTTAATATAAGGATGGTGATAAGGTTAGAACTAAAAAATAAATTAAAAAAACATAAAATAGGAAAGAGACTCCAGAAGTAACCTAACTGCACCTCCCATCTATTGAAAAAATTATATCAATGTCATCCCTAAAACAGATAGATAGCCATTCCATTGCTACCTGAACACTTCTTGACATGGAGAACATACCACCTTCTAAAGAGCTCCTTAAGTTAGAAAGAGCTGAAATATATTATTTTTAGCCTCTTGGTCCTAGTTCTGTTTTCTGAGAGTGCACAGAGAAAGCACACTCCCTCTTCAACACTAGCTGTTCATACATTCTAAGAATAATATCATGTTTGACCTCAGGTCTCCCAGGTAAACCTCCCCAGTTTCTTTAGCCAGGCTCCATATAACAACATCTTAAGAGCTTTTGTATTTTTCACCTTCCATGGAATCCTACATTTACTCCATCTGATGAAGAAATCCTCCCAACATTATCTCCATAGATACTAAAATGCTTGTGGAACTTTTTTTAATACCCAGGGACTACAGAAAACTACACTTTCATATTAATTCAAATCTTAAGACTTGAATAACCTCTAATTTTACAGTGAATATTCGTAAACATTTGTATTGTGTTCAGTAAAATACATTGAGATTTTAAAATTCATTTTTATTCTTGAGTGGGAAGCAGCTCCAAAAATTTAGGACCTAGTCCACCAGAGTGGACACGATTTATGAGTAACAGTCCTAAATTGCTTGGATGTTTGTCATGTCTGAGTTGAAAATGCAAATGAATGTGTTGCTAGTTCCATAAATCTGGTACAGGAATATTTTATCTTTGCTTTGTAAAAAATATCTTTTACTTTTTAAAAAATAAGTCAGCACAGAACAAGACTAGATATCTTCTCCAGGAGGAATCAAACACCAACAAATGTCCCTCAATTTATTACTTTTCATATGTTCTTATTGGTAATTAGATATTAAAAGTGAACAGATGTGGCTGTTAATCTTCAGAAAGATAAAAATGTGTTCTTTTTGTATAATTATGCATCTTTAGGTAAAATCTGTGAAGTCACTAAAATGTCATTTCCAGCCTTTTAGTATTTACTTCACAGTTATTGTGCAAGAAACCTTAAAGTTTAGTAAATTGTACACACATTCCAAAGGAAATATGAAGTGATATTTTTGAATCACTTCCTATAGAAATGTGTTAGAAAAATATACAAATCAATGTGTTGTCTTCCATACAAGGGGGAAAAACAAAATTTAAATTCAGTATTGGTAAGGAATAATGTTCAAACTGGTTTTTAGGTAATGAATGCATGACAAAGAGAGTGGAAATGCCCAAGTGTCCACCTCTTTATACTTCAAAATGTGTTTGTTTGTTTTTTATCAGTAGTAGAGCATGAACTGATCCAAATATAAAAATGACTCATTAATTCTTTAATAGCAAAAATAGGTCCAATCTTTTCTATGTCATCAAGTTAATCTGTACATTCACCTTTCTTCATGATGCTTCTGTGCATAGCTACCAAACTGATGGGATCACTGAATGGACTCTGAAAATTCCTGCTGATAAGTTTGTCATTTTGACTTAAAACAAGGTGTTAGAGCAAGGTATTTTTTAAAGGTTTTATTTATTTTATTTTTAGACAGAGGGGAAGGGAGGGAGAAAGAGAGGGAGAAAAATATCAATGTGTGGTTTCCTCTCACACACCCCCTACTGGGGACCCATCCTGCAACCCAGGCATGTGCCCTGACTGGGGAATCAAACCGGTAATCCTTTGGTTTGCAGGTCAGTGCACAATCAACTGGGCCACACCAGCCAGGCTAGAGCAAGGTGTTTTAACTATGTAATTATGGATGCTAATTGTAGATAATAACATTTTACTTTTTAATAGTTCTTTAAGTGTCCCATTTTTTTTTCACTTATAAGATAGATGCATGGCAAGTAGTGTATGTCTCCCCTTTCGTTCACATGAGGAAGAGATAGGTCTTGATAGAAAGGGGAAAAAGTGCCTTTGGTTGCTTTTTCAGACTCTTTTGGGCCTTACAGAACACTGCAAAACAGGAGAAAGATGGCACCTGATGCATGAAATAACTTGCCCAAGCAAGGACAGCAAAGATTAAGATAAATAAACCTTACTGTAAAAGCATTTGTCCAGCATATGTTTTTTCCAGGGTTAGCTTCTTTTTGCTTTCTGTGAATCTGAATAAAGTCTTGGAGCAAGATAGAGCAGTACTGACAAAGATAGACCCTGAAGTCACACTCCCTGGGCTAGAATCCTGGTTTGGCATTCCCTAGATAGGTAAACTTACACAAGTTACTTGACCATTCTGTCCCTCAGTTTCTTGATAAGTACAGTACCTACTCCATAGGTTTTATGAGGATTCAATGAGTTAATATGCATAAAGTACTTACATAGTACAGTCAACCCTTGGTATCTTCAGGATATTGGTTCTAGGACAACCCCCACCCCCGCTCTCCTTTTAATACCAAAATCTGCAGATGCTCAAGTCCCTTAATTAAAATAGCATCGTATTTTCATATAACCTACACACATCCTTCCATATACTTTAAATCTTTTATAGATTAATTATAATACTCAATACAATATAAATGCTATGTAAAGAGTTGTTATACTATATTGCTTAAGGAATAATGACAAGAGAAAAGTCTGTACATATTCAGTACATATGCAACCATCATAGGCATAACTACAAAGTCCATGTCAGCCACAACATAACATTTTTTTCTCTGAATATTTTTGATCAGATGTGGAACTGGTGGATATGGAGGACCAGTTGTACTTACCATATGCCAGGTGTTATTCAAAGTCTAGCTATTAGATGTTTTATCTTAATCTCAGACATGATTTGCAGTATTTGGGGAAGGGCCATGAGTTTACCTTTGGGAGAGCAATGCCTCCTTATGTCCACACATTGGCAATAAGATTTAGTGAGACTCTAATGGGAAGATGAATATTAGAGATAAGAACTTTGTGTTACAAAGTTCATTTTTTCCTTTTCGGTTGGAGAGGTTCTCTCCATTGCTAAACATGGAAGAAAAGGATTTTAATTACATTAAGAACACATTGAATTTCCCTATGAGCTCTTATTTAGTAAATATTTACAAGTATTTTTGTACTGGGGAGTCTAGGTGTTAGAGACACATACAATGTGGAAATTGTGTAGATTTAATAATATCACAAGCTTCTGCACAAGATGAACTATTTTTTTTTGTATATCGCACAGTACTTTACTCATGAAAGGGGAATAATAAATATCTTGAAAATGTAACACATCATTTAAGTAGAAATTGGCAAATGTATGAACACTGTTTCATGGGCATTAATTATTTATACCGACAGTCTAGGAATATATGTGCCTGTGATTCTATTGGAGAAACATGATGACTGAATAAATTCAGTTCTTCAAAGATGTCAAGAGTCTATTTAGCTGACAAATGTGAGGCTCTGCTAGACCTCTATGTTTTTGTATCCTTCCAGACCCATCTTCGTGCACTACCAAGTGACACCCAGCTTCAGACTTACATCTATTCTAACATGAATTCAGAACTGATTGAGCTCCTCTATTCCCATGTTAAATGGAGTTCACCATCAGGAAAATTTCAATAATCATAGATTCCTGCTGTATTCCCTTGGTTCATTCTGACCTTATCTCCCACTTTAGAGGATGGATCGTCTTCACTAATTTGGTTCCAGCAATCTCTTTAGGCCTCTAATATTCTCTTGAGTTTGACGTCCTGCTTTATACTTGCAGTTCTCCTTTTCAAGGTAGGGGAATAGTAAACCTTAACACAGAAACCTCTGGTTGCTGATTTCTAATGGTTAATGTGCTCCCCTGCTTGCCCTTACTAGGAACACCAAAACTCTGTGACATGTAGTTTTTCTTGTCTGTTGAACCACCTGTTCTCACCACAGCCTTCCTTTCACTCAGGTTCCAATACCTGATACCTACCACAACCAAGTATGTGTTGAAATCAAAGATTGCCACTACTCTTGAACACCATATTTGCCACCAGCTCTGATTCTCTGTTGTCAATGCAGCCCCTGTCCAGAGTAAACATTTTGTTAAATAACCCATAATACCCCTAATAAATACCAATATATGACAACATACGAGATTGTCTCCTTTGTATATGGATATCATTGTGCCCTGCCAAAATTATTCTTTATTTAGGCAAAAACAAAACAAAGTAAACATTTACCAAGGAAGGAAGAAAAATGGCAGATAAACACATTAGCTTGCCTATCCTCTGGGAGCATCAATTCTGAAGCATGTCCCACACAGTTTTCCAGAGGGCTCCATAGTGAAATTAAAGCTCTGGTTGCTCACAAATTTGATTTCTAATAATGTATTTTGCAGTTCCTGGGATCAGCTCCCAAGTAAACTGCTAGCACCCAAGTCCTTTGTCTCAAGATCTGCTTAAAGGAACCCAAACTAAGATACCTTTCAAATTGCATCAAACCAAAATTATCTTGTTTCCTTTTAGTTAAGATAACATATCTGAATCCTGTCATGTTTTCCACAAGGTCCCCCAACCTCCTTCACCTCTGACAACCATTAGTCTGTTTTCTGTATCTTTGAGCCTATTTCTGTTCTGTTTGTTTGTGTTTGTTTATATTGTTCTTTAGATTTCACATATAAGTGAAATCATGTGGTATTTGTCTTTCTATGACTGACTTATTTCATTTGGCATTGTACCCTCTTGGTACATCCATTGAGAAGTGCAAATTGGTAGTTACAAAGTAGTCATGGGGATGTAAAGTACAGCATAGGAAATATATTTAATAATAGTGCCAGTTGGCTACTGGAAATATCAGTAGGATCACTTTGTAAGTATGATTGTCTAACCATCATGCTATACACTTACAATTAATACAAAATAATATTGAATGTAAACTGTAGTTGAAAAAGTTTTAAGTTTTTTTAAATTAAAAAAATAAAATGTCAGAAAAAAGATAAGATATCTCTGAAGCGGAATTTCTGAGGCCCACATTTTCAGAATGACTGAAAACCCTCAAAATTTAATATACACTGTGCCAGTCAGGTTCTTCATTACAAATAATAAAAATGAACTCATGTTTTCATCTTTATCAGAAACTGAATTTATTGAAAGAGTACTAAGAGATTACATAATTGATAAGAATGCTACAAAACTGGGCACATCCAATATACAGGAAATCAAGATCTTGTCATAGAAATGTTTGTTCTACTTAGATTTTCACCACTGCTGCCAGAGGAACTGGACACATGTCACCACGTTGGTGGAATTTCACAGGTTGGATTCACCAGAGGCATTCACTGGATGGAATTTGGGACAAAAGATGTTTATTAAGAATTAAAAACGTGAAGAGAAGGGGGGAAAAGTGGGACGAAGCAGAATAACAATTGTGATACAGAGTCGGCAAAGCCTCTACCAACCTGGCAGTTAGCTCAGGAGCAAGTAATACCCATCAGATGATCCTGCATTAGGCTAAAATGTCTGTCTTTGTATAAATACTCTGCTCAGTCACCAGATGCAGACTGTCCAGGAAAGGGTATGGCCATCACAGAGTCCATGTTGCAACAGACCCTAAAGTTTCTGACTCCTGGTGTCTCTCTGCTGGCCACACTTCCTATTGTTGGACAGCAAGTCTTTCCTAGGGTGGGGAATTCCAGTGGCTTACCCCTTTGTAAACCACATGGACTCTTATTCTATCATACTTTCCAATATAATTTATAAATGACTTGCACCACTGTCACTCTTCAAGATTCAAAGTCTTAGGAAAGAAGAGTTGATTAGCTATGCTTCTATAATGGACACAGAGTATAGCTTCCAGGAAACAAAGAAGAGAACTCCATTACCTGTTTAGGTTTTGATACCAGGAGCTGGAGTTTTATTACTTATCTTATTTGGATTCATCCTAAATAAGCATGAAATTCAGAATCTGGGCCATCAAAATTACTACGGTCCACTATAGTCCCCACTTTTAACAACCTAATTTATCCTTCACCATACAATTTTTCTTTCCTTGTTTACTTCCTTCCTTCCTCATATATTTACTAGCAAGGGAAAAATTACTCACCAGAAACTATGTATTCTTCTCTATTCTAGCTGAAAATACATTCATTCCAATTACCACTTCCAACTCCTTATCCAGACCTCTAGTGATATGCATGTTTTGACATTCTTCAACTATAATCTAAATTTCAAAATTAAGCACCAGCAAACACTCTATAACAGAAGAAAGTGAGTAAATGAAAGTGAATTTAGTTAAAACATTTAAATTTATACAACAAGAAAAGAAAACACAGATTTTTAATCTATATTTCTGCAAGTTGTCATGAGGTCATGATTGATATTTATGACTTACCATATTTTTACCATGTATAATGTGCTCCTGTGTATAACGCACACCCCCATTTTGGCCCAAACTTTCAGGAAAAAAAATCTTTCATTTTAATTTTTTAATTCAGTTTTTTAATTTATATTTAGAAACAAAATCAATTATCCTATTCCAGTATAGTATTTTCCATATAGATATTGTTATTGCTTTCTAGAGTTATACTTTTGATGCATAAACATAAGTATAAGAATTAAAGATATTTATATAGATATGGCATTGGTACTACCCATGTATAATGCACATCCTTATTTTTCCCTCAAAAATTTGGGCAAAAAGTATGCATTATACATGGCAAAATATGGTATTTTCTCCATCAACCATTTCATGTTTTCTTTGTCTTCAGCCATTCTAGCTACTCTTTCCTGATGGGAGATCTTATTCAAGCCCATGGCCTCAACTAGCACTAAGTATCAATACTCCTAAATCTCAATCTCCAACTTAAGCCTTTCTCTTTTTCTTTTAGCCCATATTTGTATTTTCTTACTACAGAAATTTATCTGAAGGCTCTACATTTACCAGACACCTAAAACTTAGCTTGTCCAAAATGAGTAATTCCTCTCTCCAAGCTACAACCAAAAAATTTTTTTTTCTTCCTATATTCCTTGACCAAGTAATTTGACCTGGAAGTCTCCCTGGCATTCTCTTTCTTTCCATTTTCCTACTTCAATACTCTACTAGTGACAGAGTTTTAAATTCTACTTCTTAGGTATTTTCCCAGCATCCTCCCTTTACCCTTGCCATCACCACTCACTTAGATCATCTCTCAACCTTTCTCAGTAAAGCAGTTATAATAGCTTTGAAAGGGATTATTCTGCCCACTAGTCATTCTCCTTTAGTATATTCTTAACTCTTCTGCCAGGGTAACTTTGTAAAATGTAAAGTATCAGGCCTCCCATGTTGCCCCATTGCCCTCAGGACTTGGCCCAAGTTCTCCTCTTCTGATTCCTTGAACATACTCAGGAGTCCCACAAAATTTTGACACCCTCATTCTCTTCTATAAGGAGTTGAGGACTTCTAAGTATTGATACAACTAGTGAGTGTGAAGGTAATTATCATAGAATATAATGTGAATGGAACAACCAGAGGTTATGGAAAGGCAAGAAAATGCGTTTTACCTCTATGGTTCCCATTGCCTTTAATTCTTTAAATTATTCTCATTCTATACCCCCATTTCAAGTTGAGTCCCTTCTCTAAATGTCATGCCTTTATTCTGCTTTCTCTAATTTAATTAACTTGATTAAAGATAATATTTTTACTCCTCATAATATTTACCTGTCCATTTTTATAACATATTACATTATTTTTGCAAATACCTTAAAATTGTAAAAGCCACCACATCTCTAGTAACTTTTTAAAATTTGTTGAATTATAGTAATTCTGGGTGTTTTTCTCTAAAATTCACATGCCTTCATTTTATTGACATCTTGCTTGTACTTGAGTTTTCATCAGCAAATGAAATGCATTTAACAGAAAATAGAGCATGTAATGTATCCTATGAATTATTTATAGGATATACAACATGCATCCAGCAATAGGTTATATTATCCACAGGATCAGTAAATGTAGTAACAAAAAGACACAGTATAAAAAGAGGGCAAAATTCAAAGTACCAAAGACTTACTTTCATATTTGATGAGCAAGAGGTCAAGGTGGGGAAGGACCAAACCAGAGTTATTGGTACCTTAGCCACCTCAGAAGTAGATTCATCAATTATACTCTAAGCATAATGGTACAACAGGTAAGTTGAGTAATAAACATGCACATACACACATATGAGCATATGCATGCAACTTTTTTAAAGGAGAACTTTGGTCTTCCACCTAACCAACAATACAAGGATCAGAGATACAATTCTCTCTACACCCCCCAATACAACAACATTTCATAGAATTTTGACATGACATTTCCTATTTCTATATAGATTTTTTGCCTTAGAAAACAACTATTAACCTTGAAGGAAGCTCCAAGGTAGCTCAGAGAGAAATAAGAAAAAAATTGAACTCTCAGAGTTGACAATGATCACTGGCCTTTCTTTCCAGTCTTATTAGCTCTTGGTACTTAATTTTTTATGCTTTTGTTCTCCCCAACCTCTTTCAGGATACTGGCATTTCCAGCTTCTCTGTCCCACACAATACTTGTGTTTCAGATTAATTTTCCTGGGTATATCAGCTTCTATTTTCCCCTGGTTGAATTTCATTTCATTTCCTGCCCTGACTTTAACCTTCTCAAGTCCAACAAAATGATTTCTCAGTCCTTGCTGCTCAAGTCGACACCTCCAAATTTAGTATCTTTGGTGTATTTAATTCTCTCTCTACTTACACCACAAGATATCTCTTCAATTCAATAAACTGCTATTTGTCATTCCCTTTTTGTTTGTTTTTTCTCCCTGTCTTTTATATTCACTTTAGTCTCCATAACAAGATTCAATTAATTTTTCAAGCACTATTTCTTGATGCTGTATCCATAACTGTGATTAGCAGGAAGCTGGACCGTGATGGCATTTGTCAAAGTTATAGACTCACAACTAATTCTGCTTTACTCTGACAGTTTTGTACATCTCTGATTGATAATAAGATTCCTTATGTAAAATCTTGGCATTCTAGAAGAATAAATGGAAAATCTTGATACAAGACAGCAAGAATAAATAGTACAAATCAAACCAAAATATTTAATTGGCCTCATAACTGCATAATGAATGTGGTACAAAATACCATTTCCACCTTATAATAGAAAGAGACTAAATAACAGTAGAAAATAAAAGCAAAAATAATAGTGACAGTTGATCTTCTGGAGATCTGAGTGACCAGCCAATGAAATTCCAGCTTATTTGAAGTTTGGAAGCCAAAGATTGCAGAGGACGATAGAAAACAGACAGTAAGGAGGTTTTGTAGGTTGTCGGGAAGGTCCCTGGGTCCTGTGCCTTGGACGTTGCTGCTGTGGTGTCCCTGGCCCTGTGCCAGGGACCACAGTTACCGCAGGAGCTTTGGAGGAGAGCTTGCTCGGTGATTGTAACTTGCCAGCTCCCTCCCCTTCCAGAGCAGGGAAGTCACAGACCTGCACCAGTAGAGACTTGGTCTCTGGGCAGTGGGAGACACAGAGCAGGTGGTGTACCACAGCTGAGACAGTGGTCGCCGGCTAGGACAATACTAGAGAAAATGAGGAGCCAGGTGACACTGGGATATGGAAGAGAAGGGCAGCAACCAACCATGACCAGTTAGTCCTGGGACTGGACAGAGAGTTGGGCTGAGTGAAAAGCTCAGTGATTGTTAAGAAAGGTCACATACAACCAAGGGGAATTCACACACACAAAAAAAGGCTCTCAGCCACTGTGTATGGACCTCTGGCATAGTGCCTTGGTGGTTGGGACATAGAAGAAGGAGGAGGAGGTGCATGATTTGCTCCAAATATTGGCAAATCAAAGAAGATCGAAGTGGGATAATAGGGGCCAAAGAGGTAGCTGATCCCAGAGAGACTTAATTTAATAGAGGAACTAAACTGCCCAAAAAGGACTTTGCACAAATGCAGAGCCCAGGCCAGCAAAGGATGAGGAGGAAGGATGCAAGGTGATCCCAATCAGTACACCTTACAGACTAATCAAAGGGCTGCACACTGAGGGGCGACTGAAGGCACCAACCTGACTCAAAGGAGAGTGTGGGATTTGCAGCGCTCTGAGGGTTCAGCTAGAGGCTGGGAACCAGTGAATACAGTAGCCCAGACCCAGGCCCCACCCTCACAGATACACAGTAAAGAAAAAAACAAAACAAAAACGGAGCCCAACCCCCTTCTGACTGCAGCATCCAGGAAGATGAGCAGAACACCATAGGTGGGTTTAAAGTCAGTGGGGTTTTTTTTCTTTTTTCTTTTCTTGCAAGTGTAAGAGAGTAAGACCTGGAGCTGTGAAAGGACCAAAGACAGATCCAGAGAGAGATCATAAGGCTAATGCCAACAACTGAGAAAAAATTTCACTTTGATATCCTTCAGAACTTGCATTTTATTTTTTAATTTATTGCTTTCTTTGTTATTTTTATTTTTCATATATTTTATTTAAAAAAATTTTCTTCCTTATGTTTAGTTTTCTTTGTTCATTTGATTTCATTGTTTGACTAGTTTTCCTGTTCTACCTTTCCTATTACATTTTAATTTCTCTTCTGACACTGAACCCATATTCCAATAACACACTACTCTTGGTCCTTTTAATTTTTATTCTTTTCTTTCAGATTAAATATTGCTTGTCTTATTATTGTTGTTCCACATCTCACACAGCACCCTACTTGGATTTTGGCCTATTTCCCTATCTTCCTAAGCTTTATTACTGTTGTGGTTAACTTTATTTTCTCCCACACTACCCCAAGTTTCTATCACTTACTCTCACTATATCTCATCATCTAACCTCACATAGGTGTTGTTTTCTGGAGTCAACTCACATTCTTCCCCACCCCCAAAGAAGAGTCATATCTTTTTCACCTTTTATAAAAAGTGGCTACTTGGGTGAATTATCACATTTATTGTGGCACGTCTCCAAGGATCTCCTATCTGTTCCCTACTTGTTAGTACTTTAATTCTCATAGAATACTCCCCCACTGTTTTACTCCATTTTGCCTTCATCCTGCCCCTGTACACATACAACATAATGTGGGGTATGTGAATACCAGTAAAACCACAGGAGGAGAGAACCCACCTCCAAAGGAGCCACCAACAGGAAAAGCCCAAGTTCGAGAAGAGACAACACCCAAACAGAAAAAAGGGGAAACCTAGAGCATCCAGACAAGGATGTCAAAGAGACCACAACACTGAGCCCCACAGAACCTCTATCACAGAAGTTCACACTACAAAGATAGCTGGTAAAGCAGAGCATCGGGAATCACAAAAAACAAACAAAAAAAGAATCCCTGAAAATGGAGAGAAAAACAAAGAACCAGCAATTGAAAGAAATAGAAGACTACCCACTAAAAGAGCTAAATGAAATGAAGGCAAGCAAACTGTCAGATATAAGATTCAAAAGCATGGTGATAAGAATACTCAAGGAATTCATGGACAGCTACAAGGAACTGAATGAGAATTACAACAGTATGAAAAAGGAAATAGAAACCTTAAACAAAAGCCAGGAAGAAATTAAAAATACAATTTCTGAAATAAAAAAAATACAGTAGAAGGAATGACAAGCAGGCTGGATGAAGCAGAGGACCAAATTAGTGAGCTGGAAGACAAGGTAGAAAGAAACAATCAGGTAGAGCAACTGCACAAAAAAAGACTAAATATAATGAGGATACATTAAAGGAAATGCAATACAATATGAAATACAACAATATTGGAATCATAGGAATACCAGAAGGAGAAGAAAAGGCGCAAGGGAAAGAAACCCTGTTTCAAAATATGACAGAAGACTTCCCGAACCTGGGGAGGGAAAATATCTCCCAAATTCAGGAAACACAGAGAATCCCAATCAAGATGAACCCAAAGAGACCTACTCCAAGACACATCATAATTAAAATGCCAAGTTTTGAAATCAAAGGGAGAATCTTAAAAGCAGTAAGGAAAGAAGAAGAAGTAACATACAGGGGTGCAAAGATAGGCTAGCAGCTGATTTCTCCACAGAAATGTTACAGGCCAGAGGGAATGGCAAGAAATATTTGAAGTAATGAAAATCAAAGGCCTACAACCAAGACTACTTTACCCAACAAGGCTCTCAATTAAAATGGAAGGTAAAGTAAGAAATTTCCCAAACAAAAGAAGGCTAAAAGTATATACCTCTACCAAACTGATACTGCAAGATATGCTAAAGGGACTGGTATAAGAAAAGGAAAAAAGGAGAGAGGAACACAGGTACAAAGAGGGAAAAATGAATAAGTATCTATCAATAATAACCTTAATAGTTAATGGATTAAATGTTCTAATCAACAGACATAGGATAGTTGAATGGATAAGAAAACATGACCCACACATATGCTGCCTACAGGTGACCCACCTCAGAAAAAAAGACCTACACAGACTGAAAGTGAAGGGTTGGAAAAAATAACCCAAGCAAATACACAGGAAAAAAAAATCCATGGTAGCAACACTAATATCAGACAAAATAGACTTGAAAACAAAAGCCATAAAAACAGATATTTAAGGGATCTACATAATGCTCAAGGGAAGAATTCATCAAGAAGACATAAACATTGTAAACATATGTGCAGCGAACATAGGAACACCCAAATATATAAGGAAAATCTTAGAGGACTTCAAGAAAGATATAGGCAGCCACACTTATACTAAGGGATTTTAACATTCCACTGTCAAAATGGATATATCTAAACAAAATATCAACAAGGATATTGTCTCATTAAACAATGTCCTAAGTCAAATGGACTTAACTGATATATATAGAACCTTTTATCCCAAAGAAGCAAAATACACATTCTTTTCAAATGTACATGGAACATTTTCAAACATAGGCCTAATGATAGGACACAAAACAAGCCTCAACAAATTCAGTAAAACTGAAATCATATCAAGCATTTTCTCAAACCACAAGGACCTGAAACTAGAAACCAATCTCAAGGAAAAAACTCAAAAATATTCAAACTCATGGAGACTGAATAGCATGCTATTAAACAATGAATGAGTTAATAATGAGATCAAGGAAAAAATCAAAAGCTTTATGGAAACAAATGAAAATGAACACACAACTGTCCCAAACTTATGGGACACAGGGAAGGCAGTTCTGAGAGTGATGCTCATTGCAATATAGGTCTACCTAAAAAAGATAGAAATATTCAAGTGAACAACCTAAAACTACATCTACAAGAACTGGAGGAACAACAGGAAACAAAACCCAGAGCAATTAGAAGAAAAGAAATAAACAAGTTCAGAGCAGAATTAAATGACATAGAGACTAAGAGAATAATTCAAAGGATGGATAAACCCAGGAGCTAGTTCTTTGAAAAGATAAACAAATCAACAAGCCATTAAGCAGACTCATCAAGAAAAGAAGGGAGAGGAACCAAATGAATAAAATCAGAAATGAAAGCGAGATTACAACTGTTAGTACAGAAATACAAAGGATTGTAAGAAATTACTACAAATAAATATATACCAAGAAATTTGAAAACCTGGGTGAAATGGGAAAATTCCTGGGAAAATATAATCTTCCAAAACTGAATGAAGAAGTGGAAAGCCTGAACAGACCAATAACAGCTGGTGAAATTGAAGCAGTAACCAAAAAACTCCCGGCACACAAAAACCTAACACTGGATGGTTTCCCAGGAGAATTCTACAAAATATTTAAGGACGAGCTAATCACTATCCTTCTTGGACTATTCCCAAAAAAATCCAAGAAGAGGGAAGACTCCCAAACTCTTTTTATGAACCCAGCATCACGCTAATCCCAAAACCACATAAAGATACCACAAGGAAAGAAGTACAGGTCAAGATCTCTGATGAACATAGACACTAAAATCCTCAACAAAATATTGGCAAACTGCATTCAGCAATACATTAAAATGATCATCCATCATGATTATACCCTAAGAACCGCAAAACACCAATTCAAAGGAACCTATGCACCCCAATGTTCATGGCAGCACAATTTACAATAACCAAGTATTGGAAGCAACCTAAGTCCACAGCAGTTAATGAGTGGATCAAAATACTGTGGTACGTTTACACAATGGAATGCTACACAGCAGAAAGAAAGAAGGAGCTCTTACTCTTTGTGGCAGCATAGATGAAACTGGAGAGCATTATGCTTATGGTAAGTGAAATAAACCAAGTGGTGAAAGACAAATACCATATGATTTCACCTATATGTGGAAACTAATCAACAAAACAAAGAAGCAAGCAAAATATAACCAGAGACATTGAAATGAAGAACAAACTGACAGTAATCAGAAGACGGGGAGGGGGGTCGGATAACAGGAGGAAACAGGGGAAGGGTAATCAAGGAACATGTATAAAGGACTCATAGGTAAAGCCAAAAGAGGGCAGGATTGAGAGTGGGAGGTGGGGATGGGAGTGGAAGAATGAGTGGTTTGGGGATAATGGACAAATCTGTATTTGAACCACAATTTAAAAAACAACAACAGAATGATCAGTTGAATCTTAGTGTTGAATTAAATGCTGTATCTTAGTGCTAAAATAATCGGGTTGATAAACACATTGCTTTTCAGTGTTGCTGTCTGTGAGGCACAATAAATTCATTTCCTGGAGGAGAAAAGGAAAAAAAGAAGAGGGCCATCCACAAGTGAAGAAAAGAGTCCTTACCAGAAATCAGAGCCTTGGTTGTGGACTTCTAACCTCTAGAGCTGTGAGAAAATAAATTCCTTTTAGTTAAGCTGCCCAGTATGGGTATTTTGTTATGGCAGCATGAACTGACAAATACATACATATTTAGATATTTTTGCAAAAGGTAGCTTACTTTTGAATAAATACTACTTTGTAATTTAAAAATGTAATAGTAATTATTTTAAAAGATAGGACAAATTAAGGGAACATGCAAATTTTAGTAAGCCGGCTGGTTTTTAAGATTATTTTAGTGTCTTTTTAAAAACTTTTTACTGAAGTAAAATTTACATGTAGCACAGCACACATATTATAAACATGCTGTTCAATGAATTTCCCAAACTAAATCTATTCATGTAATTAGCAACAAGATCAAGAAACTGAACTCAGCAGTACACCAGAAGTTCACCACTCATGATCTTGTCCAATTTCTCTCCACCTAAGAAAAACTACTATGTTGACTTCTAAAAAGATTAGTTTTTCCTGTCTCAGGATTTTATATAAATGCAATCATAGAGCATGCATTTGCATCTGGTTTCTTTCATGTAACATTATATTTGTGAGATTTATCTATGTTGTTAAATAAAGTTGTGAATTTTTCATTCTCACTGGTATGTAGAATACAATTAAATTGTGTAAATGTGTCACAAATTATTTATTCATTACACTATTTATGGGCATATGAGTAGTTCATATTGTTCAGCTATTCTTAATAGTACTGCTATGAGAATTCCTAGAATGAGTCTTTTAACAATTAAACTAAATTGAATATTTCACTTTCTAATAATTTCCTTGGTGAGAAAGTATGAACTTTTGCAGTTTCGGCATCTTATTCTAAAATATTTTGCAAGAGCTTTTCGTTATTTTTTCTGATTATTGTTCTTAAGGTCTGGGTTAAATTAAGGTAAGTAACACATTTTAAAATAGTTCAATAACTAAGAAACTTGGTAAAATTCTAATTTCAGGGGATAGAACAGTATTCCATATTTTCTGGTGATAACCAACATGCAGTTCCCTTTAAAGAATAGGCTGCTGCCCTAATGTTCTAAACTCGGTCCCTCAGGTAATGTAATAGTTGTACAACATTTAGACATTATGCAGAGGCTGTGACAATAAACAAAAGAAATGTTAAGATTCCTCCTGTGATTTACGTTGAATGCCTCCAAAACAGAAATGGATGTTTTTATATCGAAGGAACTCCTAAGGGCTGCTTTAGAATCTATGTTCTTTTCTACTTGGCTATCAAGAAAATATAGGTGCTGGGGTGTGTTTGTCTGCTTTTTCAGTGTTTTTCTTTTCCCTCCTAAATTTAGACTGTACCCAAAGTTTTCTGATATCAGATATGCTGGTGAGTCATAAAACCAGCAGGATTGAAGATGTTTTTAATGAGGGGATTCCAAATCAAACCTGTACTCCAAGAAATGTGTGATTGTGTTTTCCTCAAAGGGAAATTGCACAGCCAACTCCTAATGCAAGAATTCACTGACTAGTCAGTAGATTGACCAGACCGCTTAATTTTATTTTTACCCTCTTGCTTTCTAACCTCATCTTAGAACATTTCCTTATTCATGACCAGTTCCAGAGGGTATGAAGAAAAAGAAAAGGAAGGTGCAACTCTAATAAATCTTAATTTAGGAAGAATTATCATAATTAGGTTAAGAAGGTTAAGAAATGTAGGGGAAGAAAATTGTTGACTAATAACAATCTTCATATTTTTATGGATTTTAGATATTCTTGGCATATCTAGGTGACCAAGGCTATATGGAATCACTCAGATTTTTGGAAATGTTCAAAAGTTAAATTATTCTGTGATAGCATTATCAGAGCCTTGGGGTAAGAAAATGAACCAGTGGAGAGAGATTGAGGTTTCAGTGGAGGGAACTGGATGCTTCCATCCACAACTGTTTTTGGTAAAAAGGATAATTCAGCTGTTCTAGAAAGGAGTTATTTCAATGGCTCCATGATGGGATTCAGTAATTTGGCCAAGTGGGGATTAAATTGTAAACCAGAGGTAGAATGCATTGGAAATGTTAAGGAGAAAAATGTAGAAAGGGGAAATTGTGGAGAAACCTGCCAGGCTTACAGAGCTTAGGGTTCCTAGGCTTCTGTTTCAGTATTCTTAGTCCCAGCTCCTTATTTATTGTGAAATCTTGAGAAAGTCACTGATTTTTTTAAATATTTTATTTATTTACTTTTAGAAAGAGGGGAAGGGAGGGAGAAAGAGAAGGAGAGAGACATCAGTGTGTGGTTGCCTCTTACATTCCCCCAACTGGGGACCTGGCCTGCAACCCAGGCATGTGCCTTGACTGGGGAATCGAATTAGCAACACTTTGGTTCACAGGCTGGCACTCAATCCACTCAGCCACACCAGCCAGGGCAGTCACTGATTTCTTTAAAACACAATTTCCTTGTCTTTTAAATAAGGATAATTTCTTCTATATTTGACATATTTTTTTTTGTTTTAAAACACAAATGAGATTTATATGAAACATTTCTAAAAATACTTTTAAAACATATAAATTGAACAAAGGTCTTTTTGGAGAATGAGTTTAAAGGGTGCTGGAAAGAATCTAAAAGTTCCAACTTGAGACTTCTATGAGACCAGAGCAAGTATCCAGGTGAATTCTTATTTCTGGGGCACACTGAGAGAAAAATGGTGAAAGGAACATGGGGAGAGAAGAATGTAAAAATTCTAACATGTATTAAATGCTTGCTATGCACTGACCATGTTACATTTAATCCCTTACCAACCCTGTGAGATTGTTATTATTTTCTTATTTTATAGCTGAGGCTCAGTGTAGTTAAGAAATTTGTCCAAATTTACACAACCAGTATGAATATGAAACAAGACTTGAACCAATGTATACTTGGTCTTACACTCAGGTTTTATCTGCCCACTAGAGTATCTCTAATTTGTCCACTAAGGAGTCCATCAATGTCATAGGAAAGAAAATGGGAAGCCCTGAGAATTCAGGTTGTGTATCTTAAAGAAACCAAATTCAAGTCCCAAGTTTCACTGAAGTCTCATAGTTTCTTTTCTTTAAAATTTGAGGAAATGTTACAAATCACTCCATAACTTACCTGTTTTAATATCAAATGTCTTCACTTATTCTCTATTAAATAAAATTAGGACTCCAAAACAATGTTATTATTTCTTTATCCACACTCGAGGACATGATTATTGATTTTAGAAAGATAGGAAGGGAGAAGAAAGAGAGAGAGAGAAGCATCAATGTGAGAGAGAAACATCAATTGGTTGCTTCTCACACATACTGGGACAGAACGCACATCCTATGCATGTGCTCTGACTGGGAATCAAACCTGCGACCTTTTGGTTTGCAAACAATTGAGCCACACAGACCAGGGCAACAATAAATAATTTTTTATCTTATGGCTTTAGATGTCCATTTTTATATTGTCAGGTTCCATTAAAGATGGTCTGCTGAAGGATTAACACATCTAAATAAGGAGGAGAGACAAGGATATTTCCAGTATTATAGGCTACTAGTTTTCAACCTGATTACTAGATTTTGCTTTAGAACAGTGATTATTTATTAAAAGCCTTCACTCCTCAGGAGAGCTTTGAGTAGAGCCACTGAAATGTGTTTTGGCAACCCCTGGAATTTACCTCATGTTCTTAGAGAAAGGCTTTGTGAAACCAAAGGAACCAGATGGAAATTTGGGAGGCTGAAAAAAGCTGCAGACATTGAAGGGTTATTTGTTTTCCTAACTCCCCTTCTCTGAAAAAGCAGGAAGATCAATGAAGATAGTGAGAAAACTGTGTATTCTAAATTATAAGTAAGTAAATATATTGGTCATAATAACAGCCAGGGTTCTCACTGTACAGAAGAGTGGTACAAACGTGGGAATGGGAAGTCTTGGATAAAACTTGTAAAGTTGAATGGGAATTGGGAATGTCCATGTGATCTACCCATGGCTGTGTGTATGTATGTGCACACACATTCGCATGCATAGCAAGAGATGTATAAAGTATGTGTGTGTGTAGGTGTGTGTGTAATGTATATATATGTATGTATGTATATGTATGTACATACATATATACATACATACCAGATCTGTCCAGAAGGTATCTTGCCATGTAATATGAAAAATAGAGACATCTATTAGAGAAGATATAAGATATAAGACACATTGTACATAGGACAATGATGCCTCAGTCCCCTTCAGAGTAGGCACCTTGGGACCTCACACAGTTCTCCCAGTCGCCATCAGCTACCCCATTGTATTTTTCTGAATTTCATCGACAGTCTGAAATCTCTTTCTTTCAAAGGTGATTTTCATTTTGGGAAAAGCCGGGAGTTGCAGGGCAGCAAATCTGGGCTGTAGAGGGGCTGAGTCACCTGGATGATTTGATGTTTCTAAAAAAAACTCTGCAGGAGGTGTCATGCATGTGTGGGAGCATTGTGGTGATGAAGCTGCCAATCACCAGTTGCCCATTGCTGCGGCCTTCTTAATGCAAAATTTGATGCAAATTTGTTGCTCTACTAGCTCAGTTATTTTGAATGTGATGGCCACACAGTACACATGCTCATTCAATGGTATCTATTGCCCCCCACTGACTAGTACAGTAAAGTCCACATTGTTCATGCATGCTCATTCCAGTCCACTCTCCTTGGCTGCCAGGTTACCTACATCACAAACCATTCTCATTATATTAACAACGGTTGGGTTTTTCCGGACAGACCTTGTATATGTATGTATACTATATATACAAACACATGTATCCTTCTTTTGTTCACTGAGAAGGCCTAGAAGCAATAACACCCTTGTAGCAATGAGCATACATCACTCAGATCTTAGTTTCTAAATACCAATTTCCACTAAAAGAACCAGGGATCCTTGGCAAAATGGCTGATTTCAGAGCATGTCAAAACTTGGAGGAGTTCCCACTGGTCCCATCCGAAGAAATTTGAGTATAAAAAATAAATAATGTTAGTATCACATTATAATCTAGCAAATAAAACAGTAATTCATAAATCCACACATATAAATGCATAAGCACTAAGGGGTGGGGAGAGAAGGAAGTTCTTTATTATGGTACAATGTCAAATAATAATCTCATAGAAGTGATAGAATTAGAAAAATCACCATTTGACAATCATCATAACAATAATTTATTCAGCCTAGAATCAATTGTTAAAACCAGTGAGTAAACTGTGGGTGAAAGATTGATTTGGAAAGGAATATTCACATCATCTCAAAGTGTCTTCCCCAAAATTATTTATCAACTACAAAATATTTTATGGTGAAAAACCTGGTGAACACCTCCTAAGCCAAATGATAAAAGTTAACACCACTAAAAAATAATTTAAAGTCTATCATGTGGGCCTTTATTTGATGCACTGAGAAGACACAAACTGACTTCTGTAGCACTTACACCAAAATTACATAACCAAAAGTTAATCATGAGGACATATCAAGAAACCCCTACAGAGCGTTGTAAAAAATAATTGCGTTTTCTCTTTAAAAGAAAATCAAAGTTATGAAAGAAAAAGAAAGACTGGAAACTATTTCAGATTAAAGATTTAAAGACATTAAATCCTATGGGTGATTAGGATTGAATATCCTGGAAATATGTATAAAATTTCAATAAAAGGTATTATTGGGAAAATAGATCAAAGTTTAATGCAAACTTTGGGTTAAATCATCATAAATGATTCATGTAAATTCCTGAATTGCATTAATTGTACTATTGTCATGTAGAAAAGTATCTTTACCCTTAGTTCCAAAATAACTGAATTATTTACATAGTAATATATATATAAAGGGGAATGATGTCTGCAGCTTACTCTCAAACATTTCAGGAAAAATATCAGAGGGGGTGGGGGAAATATATATGAATATAAATATTTAGCAAGTATGTGTAAAAGGCATATAGGAGTTTTTGTAAATTTAAATTTGAAAGTACAGTAAAATTTTAAAGTCACAAAATGATAATAAATTCTTACCTTAATTTGCTAAATTGGTAAGTTTTACCAAATACCCTATAGAAAATGTGTAAAGAGATCATTTGTATTTAAAGATTTTTTCTGCATGTGCTATAGGCAGTCCATAATATTAAGTATTCTTTGTTTTGACAATGTCTTCATTTAAATACTTCTCTATTGTATTTCTAAGTATATGTATATGAGAACTTCTGGTCAAGATGGTGGCATAGGCAGACATGGCTCACCTCTTCGCACCACCACATCAAAATTACAACTAAAATATAGAACAACCACCACTCAGAACCATCAGAATTTGAGTTGAATGTAAATCTGACAACTATGGAATTAAAGAAACCACATCCATCCAGACTGGTAGGAAGGGCACAAACATTGAAAGGCTGGTCCCTCATCCACATGTAGTGGATAAACGGGAAGGATATTCTGGGAGTGAGGAATTCAAGCCCCACACTAAGCTCCCCAACCCAGGATTCCAGTGCCAGAAAGATAAATCCCCACAACTTCTGGCTGCAAAAACCAGCAGAGATTGAGTTAGTAGAAGACACTTCTGGAGGTCCAAGCAGTTTCTTTTAAAGAACCCACACACAGTCTCACCTACTCAGACTCACTCCCTTTGAGCTCCAGCACTGGGGTAGCAGCTTGAAAGACACCAGTGGCATACAGGGAGAAACTGAAGTGTCTGGCATCAAGGCTAGCAAAAGCCATTGTCCCTTTTCTAAACCCACCACTCACAGGGCTGGAAAGTTGGTATCACATCTGAGACTCCATGAATCTGGCTAACACTGTTTGACCCACTGTGGAGATCCCCAGAGACTCTGCTCTCCTCAACTTAAAAGCAGCAAGAGAAAAGTGAGTTACTGACAGGGGAGTTCCCATAAGACTATAAGCTCATTTCTCAAAAGAAACTTTGCAGGCCAGGGTTATGGGGGGTTGGTAAGAAGTATTCAAAGTCGTGAAAAGCAGGGACCTACAGCCAAGGTCGTTCTACCCAGCAAAGATATCATTTAGAATCAGAGGGCAGATAAAGAGCTTCCCAGACAAGAAAAAACTAAAGGAGTTCATCATCACCAAACCATTATTATATGAAATGTTAAAGGGACTTATTTAAGGAAAAGAAGTAGAACAGAACTATGAACAATAAAATAGCAAAAATAGAAATCATCAACAATTGAATCTAAAAAAAAACAAACTAAGCAAACAAGAAGAACAGAGACAGAAAGTGCAGTATAGGAAATGGAGTTACCAAAGAACTTATACACATGACCTGTGGACATGAACAATGGTGGGGGGGAATTGCCTGAGGGAGAGGATGTTGCTGGGTGGAGGGGGGCAAAGGGGAAATATCAGGGCAACTGTCATAGCATAATCAATAAAATATAATTTAAAAAATTAAAAATTGTAATGATTAAAGAAAAAATATATATGTGTGTATGTTTTAATTTTGTGAGTGTGTGCACTCTTTTCTCCCTTTCTTCATTTGGGTGTTTTTCAATTCATGTGCAAGATTGTGGAGTTTGAAACTATACTCACTAGAGTTACATTTTCCTCTTTCTTTTATATGTGCAAAGCCTAAACAACTTGGGGTCTGTTTGCATTTAAAGGTCAAATAGCAGTCTATATTAGAGAGATCCCTCTGGATTTTATAGTCAAATTAATCTATTTCAAAGCTTCTCTTTGCCATTAATTAATTGTGACTGTGGGTAAGGAGCTTTATTGTGATGAATCTCAGTTTCTAAATTTTAATATGTGAGATTATTATGATAATCAGTTACCATTTGGATAAAATGCTTGGTACATAATCAATAAATGGAGAATATTTTTATTTCATTTTGCTGTTTTTGAAGAAGAATTATACCTACTATTAATGTTCTTATAGTTACTATGCCTGTGTACAAAGGAATAGACTATATTCTATCAATTGCAAGGCAACTAAGAAGCTCAAACTCTTTGAAGAATAAATAAGCAATAATCTTAAAGATTATCCATTGCACCATCCACATCTGATTTTTAAAACTATTTTCCTTTATACACTCAGATAGTTAAAAAAGTTAAATAGATATACTAGACATAACAAAAAATAATAATAAACACTGTCTCCTTTCAATTCAATTCCCCAGAGTTCTTTTAGCTTTTTTTTACTTATGTTAACTCCATATTTCTTTAAAAAATGCCTATACCATTTATTTTTCGCTTATTTGTTATAGACATGGTTCCATTGTTTTCTACTTCTTATGTTGCAAATAAGTCAAATGTTATATTTATTTCACAGACACCATAAGTGATCTAATTGTTTCCTCTGGAATAATTTAGGATTCTCTGTCTCTGGGGTACTTAGGATCCAAATGAAATAGATTGGGATAGACTTTTGTTTTCATTTATGGTCTTGGGCTCTTGCAATTTGGAGACTCAAGTCCATCAATTCTGGGAAATGTTTTGGTATTATTTCTTATATAATACAGAAAATAATTCTGGGAAAAATTGTCACTTTCTGAAACTCTTATTTGTCTGCTGTACCTTGTAGTTGAACATGTTTTGTCTTTATTATAAATCTTTTTGCCATTTGATTCCAATTTCTAGGGTACTGTCATGACTAAATATTCCAACTCTTAAATTTCTTATTTTAATCATATTTTAATAACTCATTCTTAATCTCTGATGATACAAATGAAGTTCTTTTGTTCTGTGAACTATCTCAGTGTGTGTGTGTGTGTGTGTGTGTGTGTGTGTGTGTTGATGTCTTTCCACAAACATCTGATGATTCTTGTTGGCCCATTCATACTTACAGTTGAAATGACAAAATTTACCAGAAGTACTTTGTCCATGGGTGGGCCTTGTTAACTGAAGGTTTTCACAATTTAAAAAATCAAATGGCTAAGCAGATTTTTTCATTGAAAACCACCAAATATCAGTATTTATGGGTATTCTCTCTAAGGATGTTCAGTCTCATTTAATAAATAATCTTCCAATCACTTGTCAGGGGATCCTGAGGCTGCCCGCCTTTGTTCTGGTGCTATGTGAGTAGAGGATTGAACTTTCACCTTTACTATGCAGATTTTCATTCAGCCCCCTCTTATGTCTTGTCTAAAATGTAGTAATGTCTTCCAGTGCTCATACATTTCACTGACCTTACCAGGTGCTCTTTCATGCCGAAGCAGCATGAAAGGCTTTATGTAGAGTGTAGTGGACTGCTGAAGCTTCAATTTCAGTGCCATCTGTGAAAAAAACCCAAAAAAACTACAACTGTCAATATGTGATAATTCCTTATCATCACAATGCATGAGTTCAAAAACCACAGGTGTAACTATTGTATTTACTAACCCAGTGGAAATATTTTTGTTCCAGTTACTAGAAACTTGGACTCCATGAGTGTGGATGTCCTACCAGCCAAGAACAAAATCCTTGTACCAGAGAATAGAGGTATGGTCTGAACAGTGGAAGCTGAGACTGTTATCTAGCTGTTTTAGGCTTCTCATGCCACTGAACCAATACCGTAGAAGAGGGTTAGTATATTGGGTAAGAGTTTTATTATAATTATCAAGGGGAAATTTCATTGCTGCTACACAATAAGGTCAAGAAGGACTATGTTGATACCCAAGGCATACCTTAGGGTACATTTTAGTTTATTATACTCAGTATTCCTGATTATTGAAAGACTGAATCATTGCAATAAAAACCAGATATCAAAGACTCAAACTGTTTATGGATTAAAGTATGGAATACATCCCAGTAAAGATTATCATCCATCTGACATGCCAGGAAAGGATAAAGGTAAATGTAATGTTTGATAGAAGAAGGTAGCTATAATAATCAACTTAGCCTTCATAACTATCTACAAAAGTGGGATCTAACACAGCTACACTTTCTGTAACTACTTCCTTATCCCACACTGTGTTATATAAACTCTGGTGTTACCTAATGTTTTATATTTTAGGTGAACATATGATGGGATTTTTATCATACTGCCATGGTAAGATGCTTGATGGGACTTCATGCATTCCTGTTAGGAAAATGAAATTTTCATCCTCATGAAATACAAAAGTGGTTGCTGTAAATCAGAAGGAGAACATTGTATGAGATGACTTTTGTTTGACACCGATCTTCATTTTCCACTACTTCCTAATCCTGTCTCATTCATCTCTTCCACCAGAAGACTCTTTTCTCTACCAGAAGCTGACTATATGGACCAACCAAATGGAGATTCCAGTTAGATTTGGTGAGTGCAGAGCCCTGGCAGTAGATTGCAGGGAAGGGAGGAGTGTGAGATAAGGTATTTACTCCCTTAGTTCTCTCTCTGAAAGATTGCCTGGTGCTGGCTATTTTCCCTAACCAAAGGTCATTAATTGGTCATCTGCTGTTCATCGTGAAGTGACCAAGTCCATACAACATTCTTGCCCATTTTTCTTATGCTTTTAAGTGTAGAATCAAGACATTTTGTCTGCTACTAGCTCTATGTCCCTGCATGTAAATAACCCTTCTCAAAACTTTCTATTTCAAATGTACTGTCTCTGTTTCCTGTGGAGACTAGGTCTATCTCTCTCTCTCTCTCAGAGTTAAATAGAGTTAAACTTCTGTTGTGGGTTATTTAGTCTCCTACACACATGCACACACACTCTCTCTCTCTCTCTAAACTTTTTGATATCAATTACACTGCAAATGTTACACTTTGGCTAAATCCCTTTTGTCTGAGGTTTCACTTTGTCAATATGTATTTATTTATTATTTTCTTTTTAGAGAGAGGGGAATGGAGGGAGGAATAGAGGGAGAGAAACAGCAAAGTAAGAGAAAAACATTGATTGGTTACCTCTTCCACACACCCCGGCCTGGACCAAATCAACAACCCAGGCATGGGCCCTGACCAGGAATCAAACTGCTGACCTTTCAGTTTGGGGGACAACATCCAACCAACTAAACCACACTGGTCAGGGATGTCAATGTTTATTTTTGATGACAAAGAACGCCAACAAGAAATAGGAGGCACAATGAAATTTTTTCAGTATAGCATTTCTTAATGGCTGAATAAGAGATATTTTCCAGAGTTATTTTTAGGGCAAATTGTATTCTCTTCTTGAAAAGTATACAATGATTATCATTAACATCACCAGGAACTGCATGAATAAGTTATCAACAGGAAAAAAAAAGAATCTCTTCTAGTGCGTATCAAAACTTACAATATAGTGTTATTTAAAATGTTAGGCTTTAAATGCAGTACTTTTTCACAGGAAGCACCATTGCTTTCAATTTCTTTCTCTTAGGCTATATAACTCCTTGTTTTTACAAAAGGAAAAAACTAAGTTACCAATAATAAAAAGAAAAGGCTATTCCATGATAGAGACAAACTTGCAATCATGTGTGATGGAAAATGGAAATAGGCAAAGTTACAAAGCAATAACCTATTTACATATTATTTCCATGAAGTTTCTTCCCCTATATGATATTCTTTTTAAAAATACTTTCTCTACACAACTACACAGAAAAATTTGAAGGACAGATAACTCATTATTTCCAATTTAGCAGTTTCCATTAGGGCACGGTATTTATTTCTAGATTATTACAAACAATTGAAAATAAGCTCATACTGCTCCCAGATTCACATGCCATTCAAGAATTACAATTCCTTCCCCAAGTACTAGTACTTTGCTGTTATCCTGATGTCTCAATCAAGAACATCTTCAAATCAGTTTCCAGCTCTCTGTATTATTTTCATCATCATCAGTAATTAATAGGAGAAGGAGTAGTATTGTTATTATTCCCTACTATTTTAGTTCAGGGTTTCCTCCCTTCTCACCTGAACTATTGTAATAGATGCTTAAACTAACCTCACTATGAGTCTCCCTTTTCTCTGATTTACCCTCCTTGATACATCTGACCATTCACACTCTCATGAATGGGGCCCTTCAATAGCCCTCCACTGCCTGCAGAATAACATTCAAGATCCTTAGCATGACATGTGGTGCCCTTTATGACTTTATGACATAGCTTCTAGAAGGTTTCTCAGGTTTATCTTTCTTTTCATCTTATTCTTTAGCCACATGAAACCTGAGCTTCTCATCATACCTCTTTTTATATCCTGTCTACCTGGCCCCTCTCTCTCTCTCTCTCTCTCTCAACATTAATTCAAGAGTCATTTTTTGGGTAAATCCTTTTCTGGCTTCCTGGTTAAAAATGATGGTACTACCAGGGGAGGTAGAAGAGGGACTAGGGGGGATAAATGGTGATGTAAAGAGACCTGACGATGGGGTGGTGAACACACAATACAATATACAGTTATTGTATTATAGAATTGTACACCTGAAACCTATATAATTTTATTAACCAATGTCATCGCAATAAAGTCAAATAAATAAATTAATTAATTTAATTAAATAAGAAACAAATAAGTGCCTTAAAAACCAACTCTAAAAAAATGATCAGCCCTGGCTGGTGTGGCTCAGTGGATTGAGTGCCAGCCTGCAAACCAAAGGGTCACTGGTTCTATTCTGAGTCAGGTCACAGGACTGGGTTGCGGGCCAGGTCCCCTGTAGGGGACGTGTGAGAGGCAACCACATGTTGATTGTTCTCTCTCTGTCTTTCTCCCCCCCTTCTCCTCTCTCTATAAATAAATAAATAAATAAATAATCTATTAAAAAATGATCACACTGTCTCACAGGTGTTCATACTTTAACTGGGTGTATTTAATCTCAGTTCCTTTGTTACTTGACTATACTTTATAACCTGCCTGTGTTCCAGGCTCCTCTTTGAGAACTGAACCAATATTTCTGTGTGCAGTAACTAACATAGTACATGGCACACAGTAGACCCTAAATTAATTTTTGTTGAATTGAATAGATAAATAGAGAAATAAACAAGTATTTATAACAGAAACTACATTGCATAAAAAATATTTGTTTATTAAGAATCCAGGGTAAGCTTCTGCCTCAAGTTGCTTATATCAATTTAATTAGGTAGAAATAGCATATGTATATAAAAAATCAAGTGCATGAGTTAGGGTCCCAACTGAAAACAGATGGCACACTCTAATTGAGATAATTTATGAATATTGATTTACGAAGGATCTGATAACAAAGGTTTGGACAGGGTATAGGGAAATTTCAAGGAATAGTGCAGGGATCTCTTTGTACTGTTACAGATAGTTGTAGCTATTTCTACCCTTATGCTTGAGGAAGTGAAGAGATAAATAAGAAGAGAGGTTATGAGATCCTAGAAGAAGAGAAAATTATCTAAAACAATATTAAGAAGAACAATGACTTTAGGGCAAGGGGCAAAAACAACCCATTATGACCTAAAAAACAGGAGCCCATGGGCAGAAGTTCCCTGTTCATTTTTCTTCCTCTCTTTAATCTGTTGCTGAGGTTCCTTCCTTAGTTATATCCAATTGGAAACCAAAGGGCACTGGAACTCTGTAGTACATTCCATATAGGTCAAGCTCCAGAAGAGCAGAGCAAGGTGGGGAAGGGTAAAGAATGAATCTAGAGAAAACAGAAGATGACCAGCACAGCAAGTGTCTTATACTTCCCTGGATCATCAAGTAACTTAGCATATCAGTTTATATGTAGTAGAGCCTCAACAAGAGCTTGTGGACAGTTTGGTAATTAACATTACTAAAATATAATTTAGTGGCAGCCATGGAAGTACACAATCCAGCTCTTCATTTAAGAAAGAACTTGCTATTCAACTGTGAAATAATCAGTTAGTTGACAACCTCTATATGTAAGGCTGTCACGATTCATTGCATCGTTTGAAATAATCCATGGTTTTCCCAAGCATCTCCCAGCCAATGAATGATCAGGGTGGGAATACTAGGGATTAGCCATTCCTGCCTATTAGGAAACTTTAATAAAGGGCAATCTTTTCTCAAGGGTTCCTCATTTAGTAGGTCAAAACTTAGATCTGCTTCATAGTCTGAGGCTCTTTCTGTCCAATTCTGCTTTATGCGCTTTTATCTCTCATAAACATTTTCCGCCAATAACCACTTACTCTTCTAACTCTAACCACCTGCTTATCATAAAACCTAAACCGACACACATACATACTTAATGAGTGAACTAGAAAATAAGTTTCTTCATGAAAAAAGACTGGAGTGGCTCAGTTTCACAGAGGAGAACTGGGAAATAGGTCTTAAGAGATGAGAAGGAAGAAAAATTGTGATATCAATGTCAGAACAGCTTGCACTTGATCCACATCAAATTGTCCAGCAACCTTTCTATGTCAGAGAGTTAAGATTATACTTAAATGAGAGAGTATACTGTTTCTGAAACTTAGGTAAGCTAGCCAGCAGAGGCTGTCATTATGCATTACTTTAAACTCATTCTCAACTTCTCCCTAGGATATCTTCTAAAGAGGTTGAAGAAGTTAAAACCTCACTTTCCCAGTGTCTCTTCCGCTAGGGCTACCCATGTAGTACAAATTGATATATACAACAAACTTACAGAGACATTTCTTTTTTTTTCCTGATAAAACAAATAGATATAAATGAGGCAGCATTTTAAGACCAAGATGTAAAGATCCAATATGCTAGGTTTTACAGAGTAAATAGATGATAGATGATACATAGATTATAGATGATAGATAGATACATAGATGATAGATAGATAGAGGATGATAGATAGATAGATGATAGATAGATGGATGATACCAGATAGATATATTTCAAAGCTGTGTTCTTGAAATGTTGCTCAATCCTGGCTGTGCAACCCTGGACTGCCTCCCACCATACTTCAGGTTATGTGACAGTTTATACTGTTATTTGTGATCCACCATGATCTGTGCGAGACATCATATCCTGACTGTTAGAAACACTTAAATCAGATCCTTAGGTACCACATTCTGTCTTTTTTGAAATTGAAAAGATAGTTTATTACTCACAGTTCCCAAGAGGATCCATCAATTGTAGTCCCAGGCATTTAAACCAGAGAAACGAAAACTTTAGTTCACGCAAAAACTTTATATTAACCACATTTTCTACTTTCTGTAACTGACATTTTGACATGTGGGGCTTTGCTGAATAGGGATGGACTCCTCCTCCCATAGTTGGTAAAAGGTTCGTAGGTTCTTAGAGACAGCAAAGCACTTTCCTAGGAGCTTGCCTTTTATATGCCAATGAACTAATCCAAAACCCCCAAACTCCCAACACCTTGCTGATTTTATGGCTGCCCTTACACTTCTGAGACACTATTTTCCTTCATCAATTATCCCAGAGCCAGGCATTAGGTGGCTTGTGCCCCATAAAGCCCACTAAATTTTTTCAGAGTAGCCAATCCTTACCTGGTTTGCCTGCTTTCTGGTACCCAATTTGTTAATCATTACTTTTCTGGGCTTCGGAGCACCATGAGAAGGAATTTAAATTAGGGTCTCAGTTGGGATTCATACAACTTGACTGATACTTTTCAGGACTTCCAATGAAAACCACAGTGGAAGAAAACATGATAAAATCTCTACAGGAAAGTATATATGAGTCTTTCACAATGGCATGACTGAAACTAACTTTATTGTCAGGAACAGCTGTCAGAAGTAGCAGGGTTTCTAGGTAGAGAGTTTGTACAACCCTCTGTAAATTTTTAAAAATTTTTTATTGTTGTTCAAGCACAGTTTTGTCCATTTCCCACTGCCCCTTGACTTTGTACATGAGTCCCCCATATATGTTCCTTGACCACCCTTCTCCTGTTTCTGCCCATCTTTCCCTCCCCCATCTCCTCTGTTCACTTTGTTCTTAACTTCAATGTCTCCACATACATTTAACTTGCTTGTTTGTTCTGTTGATTAGTCTCAACTTATAGGTGAAATCATATGATATTTGTCTTTCACCACCTGGCTTATTTTACTTAGCATAATGCTCTCCAGTTCCATCCATGCTGTTGTGAATGGTAGGAGCTCCTTCTTTCTTTCTTCTGAGCAGTATTCCATTGTGTAAATGTACCACAGTTTTTTGATCCACTCATTTACTCATGGGCACCTATGTTGCTTCCAAAACTTGGCTATTGTAAATTGAGCTGCTATGAATGTTGGGGTGCATAGGTTCTTTTGAATTGGTGTTTCAGGATTCTTAGGGTGTAATCCCAGAAGTGGACTCTCTGGGTCAAAAGGTAGTTCCATTTTTAGTTTACTGATGTATTTTCATACTGTTTTCCACAGTGGCTGCACCAGTCTGCTTTCCCACCTACAGTGTACTAGAGTTCCCTTTTCTCCATGACCTCATCAGCAATTGTTGTTTGTTGATTTGTTTTTGATCGCTATTCTGTCGGGCATGAAGTGGCATCTCATTGTGGTTTTAATTGCATCTCTCTGATGGTTAGTGATACTGAGCATCCTTTCATATGTCTCTGGGCCCTCTGTATGGCCTCCTTGGAGAAGAACCTGCTCAGGCCCTTTGCCCATTTCTTAATTGGGTTGTTTATCTTCCTAGAGTGGAGTCATATGAGTTCTTTATCTTGGAGATCAAACCCTTGTCATATGTATCAATGGCAAATATATTTTCCCATACAGTTGTTTCCCTTTTCATTTTGTTGATGTTTCTTTAGCTGTGCAGAAGCTTTTTAACTTGATAAAGTCCCATTTATTTATTCTTTCCTTTATGCCCCTGGCTCTAGGGGGCCTATCGGTGAAAATATTGCTGCATGGAATATCTGAGATTTTCATGTCTATGCTCTCCTTTAGGACTTTTATGGTTTCATGACTTATATTTAAGTCTTTTATACACCTTAAGTTTATTTTTGTGTATGGTATAAGTTGGTGGTCAAGTTTCATTTTTTGCATATATCAGTCTAGATGTCAGATCATTTATTGAACCATTTGTTGAAGAGGCTATTTTTACTCTATTTTATGCTGTTCCCTCCTTTGTCAAATGTTAATTGACCATAGAGACATGAGTTTATTTCTGGGTTCTCTATTTTGTTCCATTGATCTATGTATCTGTTCTTATGACAGTACCAGACTGTTTTGATTACAGTAGGCTTGTAGTATAGTTTGATATCGGGTATTGTCGTCCCTCCAACTTTGTTCTTCTTTACAAAAGTTGCGGTGGCTACTCAGAGTCATTTATGGTTCCATATAAATTTTTGAATTGTTTGTTTTATATCTGCAAAATATATCATTTGTATTTTAATAGGCATTGTTTTGAATCTATAAATTGCTTTGGGTAGTATGGACATTTTGATGATGCTAATTCTTCCGATCCATGAACACAATATGCTTGCATTTATTTGTATCTTCCTTAATTTCCTTCAGCGTTGTGTAGTTTTCTGAGTACAGGTCTTTTACCTCTTTGGTAAGATTTATTACTAAGTACTTAATTTTTTTGTTGCTATAGTGAATGGGATTTTTTCCCTGATTTCTGATGCTGATATTTCATTCTTGGTGTACAAAAATGCCTTCAATTTCTGAATATTGACTTTGCATCCCACTGTTTTGCCAAATTCACTTATTAGGTCGAGTAGTTTTTTGGTGGAGTCTATGGGATTTTCCATGTACACAATCGTATCATCTGCAAACAATGCCAGTTTTACTTCCTCTGTTCCTATTTGGATGCCTTTTATTTCTTTTTCTTGTTTGATCACTGTGACTAGGACCTCCAATACTATGTTGAATAGAACTTGTGAAGGCGGACACCCTTGTCTTGTTCCTGAACTTAGTGGGAAAGATTTTAGTTTTTACCCATTGAGTATGATGTTGGCTATAGGTTTCTTGTATATCACCTTTATTACATTGAGGTATGATCCCTCTAATCCCACTTTGTTGAGTGTTTTGATCATAAATGGGTACTGCACTTTGTCAAATGTTTTTCTGCATGTATTGATATGATCATGTGATTTTTGTCTTTCCATCTGTTTATGTGATGTATTACGTTTATTGATTTGTGAATATTGTACCTTCCTTGCATCCCTGGGATGAATCCCACTTGATCATGGTGGATGATCTTTTTAATGTGTTGCTGGATGTGGTTTGCCAACATTTATTTGAGGATTTTAGCATCTGTGTTTATCAGTGCTATTGGCCTGTAGTTTTCTTTCCTTGTGGTGTCTTTATCAGATTTGGAGATTAGCATGACTCTGGCTTTATAAAAAGAGTTAGGGAGTCCTCCCTATTTTTGGATTTTTTAGAATAGTCTGAGGAGGATTGGGGTTATCTCTCCCTTAAATGTTTTGTACAATTCTCCTGGGAAACCATCCAATCTGGGAGTTTGTGTGCAGGGAGATTTTTGGTTACTGCTTCAATTTCACCAGATGTTACCAGTCTATTCAGGCTTTCTGCTTCTTCTTCATTCAGTTTTGGAAGATTATATTTTTCCAGTAATTTGTCCATTTCACCCAGGTTTTCAAATTTCCTGGCATATAGTTCTTTGTAGTAATTTCATAGAGACCTTTGCATTTCTGAGGTATCAATTGTAATCTCTCTTCTTTCATTTCTGATTTTATTTATTTGGGTCCTCTCCCTTCTTTTCTTGATGAGTCTGCTTAAAGGCTTATCGATTTGTTTATCTTTTCAAACAAACAGCTCCTGCATTTATTTGTCCTTTGAATTATTCTCTTAGTCTCTATGTCATTTAATTCTGCTCTGATCTTGGTTATTTCCTTCCTTCTAATCATTCTGGGCTTTGTTTGTTGTTGTTCCTCCAGTTCTTATAGATCTTGTGTTAAGTTGTTTATCTGAAATATTTCCCTTTTTCAGGTAGGTCTGTTTAACTATGGACTTCCCTCTCAGAACTGCCTGTGCTGTGTCCCATAAGTATTGGACAGTTGTGTGTTTCATTTGTTTATGGAAAGTTTTTGATTTCTTGATTGATCTCATTATTAACTCATTAATTATTGCATAGCATGCTGTTCAGTCTCCATGAGTTTGAATGTTTTTGAGTTTTTTCCTCAAGGTTGGTTTCTAGTTTCAGGCCCTTTTGGTCTGAGAAAATGCTTGATATGATTTCAACTTTCTTGAATTTGTTGAGGCTTGTTATGTGTCCTATCATGTAGTCTATTTTTGAAAATATTCCATGTGCATTTGAAAAGAATGTGTATTTTGCTTCTTTGGGATGAAAGGTTCTGGATATATATCGGTTAAGGCCATTTGATGTAGCCCATTGTTCAATGCCACACTATCTTTGTTGGTATTTTTTGTTTAGAAGATCTATCCATTGTTGACGGTGGGGTGTTAAAATCCCCCAGTAAAAGTTTGTTGCTGTCTATATCTTTCTGAAATTCCTCCAAGTTTTCCTTATATATTTGGGTGCTCCTCTGTTGGGTGTATATATATATTTACAATGTTTATGTCTTCTTGATTGATTCTTCCCTTGAGTATTGTGTAGTAACATTGAGTATCTCTTTTTATGACTTTTGTTTTGAAGTCTATTATGTCTGGTATAACTATTGCTATCCTGGCTTTTTTTTTTCCTGTCCATTTGTTTGGGATATTTTTTCCAATCCTTCGCCCTCAGTCTGTGTAGGTCTTTTTTTCTGAGGTGGGTCTCCTATAGGCAGTATATGTGTGGGTCATGTTTTCTTATCCATTCAGCTACCCTGTATCTTTTGATTGGAGCATTTAATCTATTAACATTAAGGTTATTATTGATAGGTACTTATTCATTTTTCCCTCTTTGTATCTGTGTTTCTCTCTCTCTCCTTTTCTTCCTTTTCTTATAGCAGTCCCTTTAGTATCTTGTGCAGTGCTGATTTGGTAGATGTGTATTCTTTTAGCCATCTTTGGGAAACTCCTTATTTCTCTTTCTATATTAAATGAGACCCTTTCTGGGTAGACTAGGCTTGGTTGCAGGTCTTTGGCTTTCATTACTTGGACTATTTCTTGTCATTCCCTTCTGGCTTTTAGTGTTTCTGTGGAGAAATCAGTTGCTAGCCTTATCTTTGCACCCTTGTATGTTACTTCTTGTTTCTCCCTTGCTGTTTTTCAGATTCTCTCTTTGTCTTTGAAACTTGGCATTTTAATTATGATATGTCTTGGAGTAGACCTGTTTGGGTTCACCTTGATTGGGACTCTGTGTTTCTTAAACTTGGGAAGTATTTTCCCTCTTCAGGTTTGGGAAGTTTTCTGTCATCATTTTTTGAAACAGGATATAGTTGACTTGAACAGCAATGTCAATCAACTTGATCTAATTGAAATTAATGGAATGTTTCATCCAAAATCAGTAGTATATACATTTCGTCACACTTGCATAGAACATTCCCCAAAATAGATCATATTCTGGACCATAAAATACACCTTAACACATTTGAAAGAATGAAAATCATACATTTTAATTGAGAGCCTTGCTGGGTGGAGTAGTCTTTTTTTCTGAGGTGGGTCTCCTATAGGCAGTATATGTGTGGGTCATGTTTTCTTATCCATTCAGCTACCCTATGTCTTTTGATTGGAGCATTTAATCCATTAACATTTAAGGTTATTATTGATAGGTACTTATTC
>PVJD01011279.1:0-47359 GCA_004026545.1 Mormoops blainvillei | reverse complement strand
CTTATCCCACCAGACAACTCGTTGATAGCTATGTGCTTCCCGTCTTTCTGCGCACACATTATTTTCTTCAAAAAACGAGATTATACAGTATCTTCAATTCTGAATTGGTAATTGCCACTTCCCTCACTTGCTTTAGTTGCCAATGAACAGTATTACATTTTTTAGCAGAGAATCAACTGAAGTCTTTCTGGAAACTTCACGTAGAAACCAAACTTGCTCGACCTCGCCCACCGCCCCCATTCCCGACTGCCCTCACCTCGCTGCCCTGCTGCTTCCCCCTTGCAGAAAGTTCCAAATTCTTTAAGAATGGCGTCCCATCATTTGGACATATAAGCTACACCGTCAGACAGTGCAATGTCACAACTCTCACTGCACGAGGACTTTTCTAAATGAGGTAGCATCAGGTAGTGACTAGGAGCACAGACCCTCAAGGGTCTAGGCAGACCCTCCTCAAGCCCCAGAGGGGGGACCACTGAGACACAGGGTATAAACTTAAGATTTCAGATAAATATTGCCAATTGCCAATACACAGGCCCACTAACAATACACATAAGGACTCGGCTTGTCCTTGTCAGCACCAAGTGTAATTTCTTTAAGTTTGTTATTTCTGTTAACTTGATAGAAAAAGAAAGCCTATCATGTAAATGTGTGTTTACTTGATTATAAGTGTGATTCATGGTTCAAGATTAGTGGGCTACTTGAACTCCTTTTGTGAAGTGTCTCTTCATTATCCTTAGCTTATTTTTTTTACCAGGGTCTTCATCTTTCTTTTTTGTACACAATAGGTACATATAATGTCTGTGCAGAATCTGTGCTACATCTAAAAGAGTTTACCACACATTTTTGGGACGCCTAGAAGGGAAATTGCGTATGCCAATGCCCATTCTCAACGGTCACTACAGGGGAGCATAGACCAAGCCAGAGGAGGTATTTCTGGGCTACCCACCTGATCGCACTTTCTTAACAAAATTCAGTGTCCTGAGAAGTGGTGTCTGCTCACTCGGAAGAAGGCGTCACACCCTCTAACTGATTTATTTAAAATTTGTTTATTTAAATATACTAAAATATTTCTACAGAAAACTGTAAAGGTAGGAGAGTTCCCATGTGCCCCACATCCAGTTTCCTTGCTTCCTTCTTACACTGGTGACCATGGGTAAGTCTTAGCTTGGCTTCGTTCGCTTGGGGGAGGATGGAGCCCCCCGCCCCCAAAAGGAAAGCGAGCCCTGCCCGGACTCACAGGAGACACACGGAAGGAGCACTTACATCGTTAGCCCATGATCCTGCAATGAGAAAGTTCCCTGGCAAGGTGGGTGGACTAAAAGACAGACAACCGATGCTATCATCAGGAGAGGATGTTACTTCAATATCCTGGGGGGGGAAAGGTCAATGTTAAAACGTATGCATCATCCCAGTTACAGTCCAAATTGCTTTCTTTCTCATGAAACACCTCCCGGTGGGCTTCCCTCATGCTCCACAACTAACTGAATCAGGCGTGTCTTACTCTGATCAAAAGGATGATGAGAAATAATGCAGGGAAAGGACGAGCGTGGCCACATTTCCAGGTGGCAGCCGCCAGTTCACTCTCGCCCGAGGGCTCCACCAAAGCTCTTGCCTGCCCTCCTTCCCCACGGAAACTCTCCTGCAACAGTGGGGGTTGGGCCCCGGGAACCTGAGATTTTAACCAGCACCTCAGGTGATTCTAGTGATCGGGACAGCAAGGGCGGATAGGACACTAGTCCAGCGGACACACAGTTCTGCGCTCCAATGGCTGAGGAAGCAGCTAGATGAAGTTTCACAGCTTTCACTCCAAAGGAGGCTCCCAGGCTATCTCGGCCTCCCCGGGTGTCACTGGTGTGGGCGGCCCTGGCTTGCGCCCTTCAGGCGAACCCCGTGAAGCCCGACCTGGTACCTTCATAGGGTTGTGGTTGTCTGTGGCTGTACTGCCGAACATGCTGGCCCCACTAGTTCCGAAGCCCGAGGTTGTTCCAAACAGACTCATCTTGGCCCTAAAAAATAATGGAGAATGTCAAGGACAAGTCTTTTCTTAAGTAGTAACTACCACTGAGCGGTAATATAAAGCTAATTAAGTCACAGAAGGGAAACAGTCTAAATGGCTTGATGCCAAATCTCTCTCTTTTGAAGAGCTCTAAATAGGTGACGGAGTGCTTTTTAAAAACAAACTTTCTGTTTTAGAATAGTTTTAGATTTATAGAAAATTGTAAAGCTAGGAGAGTTCCCACACACGCCACACCCAGTCGCCTCATCTCCTTCTTACGCTGGCCGCCCTTAATAAGCCAACGCTGACACGCTGCAGCACCGCGCTTTTCACGCAGCAGTCAGAAGATAAGCTCACTCGTTCTTTACAGTCAGACACCGAGCCAAGCACCAAGAGCACAAGAGCAAACCAGCAGAGGGTCCCATTCTTCTAGGGTCCCACGTAGTGGGAGCCCATCTCTTTTCACTAATCTCTGCATACTGCTTTAGGTCCGTATCTCTGCAAGACGTTCCTCAGAAAAGCTACCAGTCCTGGCTCCAATTCAGCAACTTCTTTGTAGAAGTTTTACAAGTAACCCGCTTTGGTCTGCTTCAGCACCAAAGGTCTCGCATTATGTGTGGACGCCGACCAGCAGGAATCCCCCCATTCTGAGTTTTCGGTAAGCCCGCCAGGGTTTAGACCCTGCTCTCACCAAGCCTTACTTCCTTGCTCTGCAAATACAAAAAATATTAACACTTTTTCTGAGTACCCTGAGGATCAAATCAGATTATATGTGTAGAAAGCTCAGTGTCACATAGTGGGTACAACACACAACTTTCCTTTGCAAGGAGAAAGTCTGTGTTATCATAACTCCCTGATGACCCATATATGTTGATACCACATTTTCAATTTTGTCATCAGCAAACTTTTAAACACAGAAGTTCCCCATGTCAGCCACCTCTCCCCGAGGAGCCTTGGAGCTGAGTGACACACTCACTAACAAGGGTAGCATCTCTGAAGGACACAACACAGGATGGGGAACTGCTAGGAAGCTTGGAGACAGGGGTGTCCAACCTTTTGGTGCCTCTGGAAGAGTTTTCTTGGGCCACACGTTAAATACACAAACACTAACAGAAACTGATGAGCAAAAGAAAAGTTTTAAGTAAATTTACGATTTGGTGTTGGGCCACATTCATAGCCATCCTGGGTCGTGGGCCGGACACCCGTTGGTTAAGGCATCTGAGCTTCCCGAGCTTCATGAGAGACAAGCAAGTGCAAACACACACGGTAAAAGCAATAGTCCTGAGCACGTTTACTATCTCAGAAAGCAACTTGGTGAGAGGACGTGGTGTTTGCCGGCTGCCTCTGCCTTAAGTGTTAGCAGTGTGCTCGGACCGCCAGTTAACTGAACGAGCAAACAAACAAAACAATGGCTGGGCTTCTGCAATCAAGGCTCCAGGAGCTAGCTAGGTGGCTTTGGCCATGTCATTTAGCCTTGATTTTGCTCATCCGTAAAAAATAGAGTCCCTAGAATCTACGTCAGGGGGTTATGAAAACCAAGTGAGCACACACGGTGCCTGACACTTCCTTCTATTCCTGTCCCTCTTCCACCATCAAGGCGGGAGAAAACATTTCTGCCGTCAGTAAACCCCAGGCCATTCAAGTATTTATCAGCCTCTGTGGAACACACATGGTATGCCGGACACGGGAACCTCCAGGGGTTCAGAAGACCTCTGTCCATCTCCCCCCACCCAGTCTCCTGCCACTCTGCCCGCTGGCCCCAGCCACAGCAGCTCGGCTGGCTGCCTCCCCGACCCGGGACACAGGGCGCTCACCCGGGCTGGCCGTGGGGCACTCCTGCTAGCTGGGCCGGGGCAACTCACCCTCCCCCAAACCTCCCCCCACCCCGGCACCCCCGCCTCTGCCTGAATCTTCAGGCTGTCTGGTGCACAAGGTACCTCCTGAGAACTTTGGGAGGTGACGCTGCACCACCACGGCGATGTTCACACAACTGTATTACACTCCCCAAACTCATCAAAATGTACATAATGGCATAGCTTACAATAAAGTTCTTAGACGTATCTTTTCTTTTTTTTTTCCCTAAAGGTCACCTCCTCAGAGGCGGCTTCTCTGCCGTCCTAATTTAACATATCCCACCTTCCATCACCGCCCCCACCCCCCGTTCTTCTTCATAGCCCCTGTCACAATCCGGAATCTCTACAATCAACCCCGTCCCCAAACACACACCCGGGGCGGCTGGCGATTAACAGGTACCTGCCTGGGAGCAGTGCGTGTGTGTCCGTAATAAACCCCTGCGGGAGCAAGGCGGAAGCCAAAAGGCGGACTCGGTTTCAGAGAGCGGTTAGGAGCAACGGGGGGAATCAGGCAGGGGGACTTGGGAGGGACTAAAAGAGGATGGCCCTGGGTAGAGAGCGGACAGGAGAAGTCTCCGCGAAGGTGGCCCTTGTCTGACCAAAAGCCAGAACTACGTAGGGAAGGGCAGAGGCGACCAACGCCGCCATCGACTCTGTGACCCTTCCAGGTGCCTCAGTTTCCCCACGAGAGAAACGAGGCGGTTAGTCCCGAGGTGACCGCTAAGGCCCCTTCCACCTCTGACGTCACACTCAGGGACCACCAAGAGAGCTTTTCAACAAGCGAGCTCGCAGCGGGGCGCACTACGCCGGGGGGACCCGGCCTCGGCGGCGCCATGGCGGCGGGTAACGAGGGGAGGCGGCATGGGGGCTACCTGAGAGTCGCACCGCGGCGAGAAGCTGGCTGCGAAGACCGGAGGGACTCGGGAACCTGCGGACCCGCTCCGGCACGAGGGAGCCGAGGGCGAGATCCCGCGAACACGAATTCTGAGAGCCCTGAAGAGCCCCACGCCGGCGGAGGAAACTGCCCCGATTACCGTGGATACATCGCGCATGCGCCGGCGAGCCACTTCCTGTGTCGCCCGGAAGGCAAGGGAGGAACAAAAAGACTCCTCCTCCCGGGAGGCGAGGGCACATGCGCACAAGAGTTATTAACGTCGGGAGGATATCATCTCGCCAGCAGCTTGCGGATTGGTCGAAAGTTCTGGTAGCCGACTGCAAGTAGGAAAACGACTGCTTTGATAAATCGGCAGCCCGGGTTGGTGGAGGGTAGCGCTTTGTGAGTGAAAAGCCAAGCAAAATGCTTATTGCCGCCAATTCAAGTCCAACTCCACCCTCCTGAGAGTCCACATTTCTAGCAAACTGCCAGCTGGGGTTGCGGGGCCACCCACCGCAGTTGAGCACCAAGGATATAGGTCAGGTATGTAGAGGCACTTAAGGGAGCTTTAAAAAGCTCTGATGCCTGTACCTCCTCTTCAGTTTCTGATTTAGTTGATCTCGGGCGGGGGCGGGGGGGTGGAACTGAGGGAAGCAATATATTTAAAAAGCTCCCAAGTGATTCTAAGACGCAGCCAAGATTGAGAACCTCTTGTCTAGATAAAGATAATAACAATAGCTCTTTGGAGCACTAGGTGATACCTGTAATTGCCAGAGCAGCCCTAGAAGGTAGCTATTGTAATAATCGTCGTTTCGTAGAAAAGGAAAGTGAGGCTGAGAGAAGTAACGTGACTTGTCAGGGATAACGCGGCTGCTAAGCAGTAAAGCCAGTAAGCCTGCCCCGTGCCTAACTCTTCTACCTGCAAAAACCCGGAATCTTCTCTGACAAGTCCTCTCAACCACACCTTTCCTCATTCTTTCCCAAATGGGTCATCTGGAACAATCTCTCCTTTAAACTCACAAAGCGTTCTCAAAGCCAGCTCAGTGCTTCTCATGTTCAGCCTCATAACACAGAGTATTTGCCTTGTCTAGCTTTCTAGATCTTAAATGCTGTGTCTTACTCCCATATATATCTTGTTGCAGCATCAAGCACGGCATCTTACGTATATTCGTTGTTACATTAATATTTGTTAATATCTGTTGAATGATACTGTTCTGTTTACAAGGCGTATTTCCGAAGCATCTATGATGATAGAGATTTTTGTAAAGTACTGGTGATTCAGCGTATTTTTATAATTTTTCCTGCTACTTAGGGTTCTAATTGACAAGCTGCATTTGCATAGCCCATCTGTGGAGCACGCTCACACAAACGTGACGACTAACTTTCCTCGACTCTGCCCAAAGGGTATTCAAACACACACTTTCCATGAATTATCTCATGTAATCATCACAAGGACTCTGTAGAGAGGTATTATTGTCATCCCATTTTATGGTGATGAAACCAAGGCCAGGTGGTCACTTGTCCCAGCCACACAGTGACTAGAAGTAGTGGGTCTGGGATGTGAGCAGCCTGTCCCCCAAATCTGACTCTACACCCCCACAGATGGCAGATCGAGGAAAAGTATCACACTTTTCCCCATTAGAAAACAAGAATGGGGATTACCACAGTCTGTACCCATGGGTTTGATTAATGAGCCATAGATTACAGGTGAAAAATTATTAAAACAATCGCCCTGGCTGGTGTGGCTCAGTGGATTGGGCACCGGCCTGTGAACCAAAGGGTCGTGGGTCCGATTCCTGGTCGGGGCACATACCTGGGTTGAGGGCCGGTTCCCAAGTAGGGTGCGCGTGAGAGGCAGCCACACCCTGATATTTTTCTCCCTCTCTTTCTCCCTCCCTTCCCCTCTCTCTAAAAATAAATAAATGGAATCTTTTTTAAAAATTAAAAAGTAAAAATAAAAATAATAATTAAAATGAAGTTGTGATGATAGCTGTCATTCACACCGGTAAACCCTTTACAAGTGGATATTTATGAATTTCTGCAGTTCGTATTACATTGCTGGGTGAACGAAAACTGAAAGTGTTTGTAATTTTGCATCAGTTCTTTTTCACCTGAAGTGATCTTTAATTCTTAAATTTTAATTAAAAATTTTAATGTTGTTGAAGATTTTGTAAAAAGCTGAGTTGCAAGCAGGCACACATTACATGCAGCTTTACAAGGAATTGGGGGCGTCCAAAGCTGGGGATACAAAATGGGTCCCTGTCCAGTACTCCGTCTCACCCACAAATCCTCAGTTTTCCCCAGCCCCTTTTTTTTGTGTCTCAGACTCTTTCACCCCATTCCTTAAAACAATGACCTGAAAATGTTTTAAAGAAATGTCTGCCCCAAATGGTGGAAGGATTTGAGAGATCGGTAGAGCTTCTGCCAGCAGAGGGCGACCTTAGCTTGTTTTTCCAGGATCCTTTCCTTGGGCTGCATACCTTCCGCTGGTGAACAGAAGTGATGTTTCTCAACACTTTCTTAGAAACATTCCATTGAAAAGACTCCTTAGGACACATGCACACATGGCTTAGCTTTGAAAGCATTTTTTTTTTTCTTTTTTCAGGATCACTGAACAAGTGTCTACATCAAACAGTTCCACTGAGACACTCACCGAAGGAAGTCATGGAAATCCTGGAGTGTTTTTTTGCCTATTTTGTAGAAAGTGCAGTATGTTTTCTTCCCATAAAATCATGACTCCTGAAATCACTTAGCATCATCAATGATGACAGTTAAATTTCTCTGAAACGTGAGCATATCACAGAGATTTTATTTTACTAGGGTGATTATGAGCTTTTAAGGAAAAAGATTCTCTGAACATCATTTTGTTGCATTAGTTTTTATTACTTTAATTATAAACAGATTCCAATTCAGATGTTCTTTCTTGATTAAAATTATGGAAATTTAAAAAATAAATACCGTAGATGATGGTAGAGGGGATGTCTGTTGTCAGCTGTCATTTTAAATAGCTGCCAATGTTACGGTAATCCTTTTGAGAAACAAACCTTAAGAATTAGAATTCTAGATAATTCCAAAATAGCTACTAACATTAATTTTTCATCCGCATCTGATAAAGATAGGTAGTAATGCCAAAATATTGGGTATTTTTCTCTTTCCATTTTCATTTTCCATATAAATAAAGATTATTTTAAGTAAATTTCCAATCATAAACTTGAGGCAAATTTAGTTTTCCAAACTGAATATTTCTGCAAGCTTTTTTCAAATCTTAGTGACTAGTGTAGATTTTTTATTCCCTCCCATTTTGGCAGTATATCTTGATCCAGAGATTCTGAGGCTTAACCATAAGTTCGTCATCTCCTTCTTTACAAAACTTGTCAAAGTTTAATGATACAATTAGATGTTAGTGGAGGATGTATGGTATAAATTCAAAGAAAAAAAAACTGTGATTTATAAAAATTTTTATTGAATTTTTGATAGTCTCACAAGTAAGTCAACAGTACACCAGAATGTTCTCAAAATGAAATGTTTAGTTCTGATGTGACCAGGGAACATAACGAAACTGCTGACACCACAGGCTGACCTGGGGGCCCTATCTGACCTGTAGCCGACAGCAGGAACCGCAGACCCACCCCGAGCAGCGTGCGTGCCCCGCCTCATGGAGCACTTTGCGTGGACCAGTGCCATGGTTAGAGTGTGATCTCTGGAGCCAGACTCAGGGGTTTAAGTCCCAGCTCCACTGCTGAGCAGTTACGTGACTTTGGTAAAGTCCCTTAACCTCTCTGTAACTTTGTTGTCTCATCTGTGAGATAAGGGTGGTAAGAAAACTACCTAGCTGATAGGGCTTCTGTGAAGATGAAATTAATGTTCATAAAACTACCAGAAAAATACCTGGCACATAATGTGTCACATATGGTATTTTCTTTTATTGTTACACTACCTTGTTGAGTAGCTACTAGAACCTGGAAAGCAGGGCCAGCTTCACGGGCGCGCCCCTGTGCAGCCACGCAGGGACCCATGCTAAGAAGGGCCCCCATGTTTGGTTTAATTCTCTGCCGCTTTTACCTTGAAATTCTCCATCCCTTCTGAACAAGAGGCCCTACACTTACATTCTGCACTGGGCCCCACGTACTCAGTTGCTGGTCCTGCTCTTGAGGTAGACAGGGTTCTGTCCACATTCAGCCCCATTCTGTCTACATGGCTTTGGACAAGCAACAGTCTTGGTGTTCTTACCTGTAAATTACAGGTGTAATAGGTTCTTGGGAGACCTACTGTAAGATAATGTGTAGGCAGTGACTGCCACCTACAAGTTCCCAGAAATGATACCTGGTGTCATTAACATTGCCTGGATAAAATGGATAGCATAACATTTTTGTACTTCTCCCAGAAAGACATATTCTTGCCCACAATTATGAGAAACTTTTCAGGGCAGCTAACAGTTTATTGAAAGTACAGAATAAATCAAAACTTATTTGGAATAATTAAGATATGTTTATGAGGGTAAAAGGTCACATCTTAACTGTTACAGAAGGCCCTTATTAAAATTTGAGGCTTCTGTAAACCGTAACACTGGAGAAGTTCTTTGTTCCAGAAACCTAAACTACAGCAGAATTCAGCTGACCTGAATTTAGGTAACTGATAAAACCCTTGAGAACATTTTCAAATAAATTTATTATTACTAAAAAGTATGCTCAAAAGCAAAATAAAGAGCCCTGAGGACCACACCCACCCACATACTCATAACAAACCTGTGCTGCTTTCACGAGCGAGCGAGGCGTGGCCTGTGCACCATGGGGCAAAGGGGGATGTAACTAAGAGGCTGCTAGTCTCTGTAATTCATTTGCAGCCTCTGAAACTTAGGTCATTATTATTTTTGTTGCTAATAAGATACTTCATGCTTTAACATTCATTGTATTGTAGAAAGCAAATAAAATATTTTTGTAGACTGATGACATGTAAACATATTTTTTCAAATAAAAGTTAAAATAACATATACTTTTATAATTTAGAACACAGGATAGAGATCACTCTATAAAGAAGGGTAATAAAGCCTTCTAGAAAAATTAGAGTACAGCAGTTGTTTTGACAAAAATACAATTAATGAAAAATTATTTTACCTCTATGAAATTAAGAATATATAATTTTTTACAACAGTGTCTACTACTGGAAAAAACACTTGAGAATCCTCTTGAAATCACAAGATACATTCTGATATATTTTTATATCCACCCTCCAAATTTTAATTTGTTAGGTAAGTATACTCTGGAGAGATAATCTGACGATAGGAAGGTCAAAGCTTGAATTTCTGCCTTCGTTTTAGACTCCGCCATTATTTCCATCTGCCAATAAAAGTAAAATGTAGTCATCCAGTGTCCTTGGTACAGTTCTGTCAGCTCAGCAAACTTCTAAATCTAGACTTGTTTTATTCTCCAAAACCATGGGCTATAGTCTTCAGGGTCAGCTAGAATATTCTAGAGCTGCAACAGCTAAAAGTATCAGGGGAGTACCCAGTATAGAGGCCTTCGATAACTAGGAATAGTCTGGGGTCTTTATAATTACTTGTTTTCTTTTTTTCCTCCATAAACTATGATACAGTTTATGTGTAATAACCTATATCACTATGTGTATATCACTATAATAAGGACAAAAACAGACCAGCTCCACCCACGTGATCTTACCTATTAGCATTCATAATTCGGTGTTCCAACAACCATGTACTACCAAACAACACCCACCTTAGTTGTTGGTTACATAAAATTACAAGGAGGATATTTTCAAAAGATTGTGTGAATAGCTGCTACTAAAGTGAAAGGCAATAAAATATACACCACTTGAATTTTAAAAAGAAACATACTTCTGCCCTGGCCGGTGTGGCTCAGTGGACTGGGTGCCAGCCGGAGAACCAAAGGATCACTGGTTTGATTCCCAGTCAGGGCACAGGCCTGGGTTGCGGGCCAGGTCCCCAGTTAGGGGCGCGTGAGAGGCGACCCCACATTGATGTTTCTCTTTCTCTCTCCCTCCCTTCCCCTTTCTCTGAAAATAAATACATAAAATCTTTTTAAAAATAAAAAGAAACATACTTCTTTTCTCCAAAATGGTTGGCAAGTAACATAAGGTCTCTTCAGGATACTGTCAAGTTTCATTTGGTCCCGTTTTGTCAATGGAATTAAATTATCTTTGGGTACATTTAATCTAGAAAAACCAGATGAAAAAATCAGTAAAAACAAGATGTTCCTATAACTTGAAGATCACATATATTACATTTGTATTTATTGTACCATTTGAGAAACTAAAATCACAGATAAGAAAATTAGTACTGATCCACCTTTTCAGTCCCGAATTTTGGGGATCAGACCAACATGTGATCGAATTCACAGTGGAAGTCTGTTCTAAGCTGCTGGTTTTCTTCACATCATACTCACAGGACAGTGACAGGAAGAGAGAAGTTGGTCATAAAGCAGACGCCAATAGCACTAACATCACTCGTGTGTGCCCCAAGGCGGCCTTGGGGCCTGTGGTATCAAAACACTGAGGTTCAGTTCGTGCAGCCATGCGAGACACGTGGAGGATTTTAGGCTCAATGGAGTACTCACGCTTTTGTGTTCAGTGAGAATGTTCTGGACCACGGAAGTTACTTTGTCACTTTTCACTGACGTGCACGTGTGCGCACACACACACACCTACCTAGTTTTAAATTTTAAAAAAGTAAAATGTAATTTTATCTTGGTATGTGTCGAGACGTCTGGGACTTAGGGTGTGCACTACTTTTTGAAGTCAGGAATACTGGATGTCCCAGGACAGCTCCAGTTTCAAATAGTCTTTTTCAGTGTCCCCGTAATTATGACCACTTGCCAGTGGCAGCTCCTGGGTAGGGTGACAATTTGATTGAAAGGAGACCTAGGGGATTTCCCTGGAGGCCGTGTTTGTGTAGCTCCCCCTCTGTTTTCCTTTAAGTTGACCGTCCATTCATTTGGAGTGGCTTTTGAGAGAACCAGTGGAATCCGAGAGCTGCAGCTGCAGTTCCTCCAAGGCCTCCACTGTACTAACGATCAGGTCACTCGTCTGCAGTTTGTGTTAGGAATGATTCATACGATCACCCCTAAGGGGTCTTGACACACAGCACTGAACTGATCAAAACTTTGACTTAATAGAGTGTAAATACTCAAAAATCAAAAATTAAACGTTGGTTCTTGCGCCTTCGTTTTGTAAGAAGTGGCAGCCACCCCAAACGTGTTATTTGCCACGTTTGGGAAACAAGCACTTGTTACCAGAGTTCACTCCCTGCTCGAAGGAATCCAGTCAGCATGTTTAAGTTCATTCTCACTGGCCAATTAGAGCAACGATAAAATATTTTAAAATATCCCATTAGTGGAGATGAATGAAAGTGACGACCTATGCTAAGGGACAGGTGGGCGCTTACTCTCCAGGGAAAGCAAAGTAATTAACCTATCTAGAGGGCAGTCCGAGCCTCGAAAGTGTGCATATCCTTTGACCCAGCTGTTCTGGGAAGTCAGCTGAGGGGCCTAATTAAAGCTACAGGCAAAGATCCCGTTACAAGAGGGTCCAACAAAGCACTATCAGAACAGAGGTTCGGAAACCACCCAAATGTCTGACTTTGAGGAACTGGCTGAATAAACACTGGCACATCCAGAATTTGAACTCGGTAACATGAGACATTAAAATGAGGGTGTGGAAATGTATTTACTGATATGGAAAAGTGATCTTGTGTGAGAAAAGGAGATTACAAAATAATATTAGGATATGAGCCCATTTTTATGAAAAGCTGTGATTATGCACAGAAAACAATCTACAAGGTAAAGCTGTTCATCGGAGGGTCATTTTTACCATGGGACTTAATTTTTTCCTGTAATGTGTGTATATATTAAACTTGCCCAACTTTAGGTTCCCAAACTTTATGTAATCTTAAAATGATATATTTTATGAAGTTAAAAGTTCTATCTAAAATAAAATTGACTCATATGTCAAATGATGTCATCAATGAGTACCGTTTAACTGGCATCAGTCTTATACTTTCTGAGTATAATACATTTCAAATTACATTAACAGTAAAGGTAAAACAAAAAATGTTTTCTAGCTACCTGAAAGTTCAGTTCAGCACATTTATTTAAGTATTTTAGTAGCTGAAACAGAAACACTTATGAACTTAATTCATAACTGTGTAATCCTGAGTCATAGTGAACAGTGAAAATAAAAAGCATTAAGAGCTTTCCCTTGTAGTGATGTTGGAGGCTTATTGTGACATGTTATAATGAGTCGTTATTTTAAATATCCCAGTTCCACTAAACTGCCTCACCTTTTGATATCCGAAGGGAGGAGACCAAGCCATCTAACAGCTGGCACTGTGAGACTGTGGGCTTCAAAAGACATTGACTAGAATAAAGAGCACAAGTGTATGAGGAAAAGCTGAATTGCAGAGGAATAGGACACTTGTTTTTGCAGCCACATTTTTTACTTACTAAGAACAAAGACTAAAGACTTCACAGCCCAGAACCCACGGAAATAAGGAAATCGCTGAGAGCCTCACTAGGCCGGACTTTCAGTGAAGGCTTCCAAGCTACTCTGTAGTATTTCTGCACTGTCTACGAAACTACAAAGGAATCCCTCTGACCTGCATTTATTACTGATTATTGTGATTCTGTATCTCAACGCCTTGCTCCATCGCCCTTTTTGCCTGCTCTAAGTATACATGTCAGGGACACTCCAGGGGTATACCAGCAGCCCCCAAACTAGACCATGCATCAGAACCACTTGGGAGGCCACCCCGAGAGATTCCAATTCAGTGGTTCTGGACAGGGACTGAGATTTGCACGGCTCGCAGGTTCCTAGGGGATGCCAATGCTGCTGGCGCAGGACCCCGTTTTGAAAGTCGCTGGGGTATGGCAGTTGCAGACCCTAGTGTTGAAATGGGTCCCCGTGGTGGAAGAAGGGGGAATTGGCCAAGTCAGAGATCAAGGCTGCATGCAATGTTCAGAGCATATTTGGTGACTGGACCGTGTTGTCCCCCGGAGGCCCCAGGTGGCTTCAGCAGGCCAGCAAAGTGCAGAACATGAAAGCCTGGGGCCCACGGCTAATCCTGCTGTCACCTGCCGTGGCTCTGGTCATACTGGAGGCTGGAATCACAGCATGGATACAGACTGGCCCTAGACTAGGACAGCGGCTCCCCTGGTACTTCTTGGGGGTCCACCACTTACTGGGGTCGATAAGTAAATGCAGAAATAACCCCAATGAATATAAAATATCTCAAGAGTGGAAAAAGAAAAATGCTTTACTTACCATCGATCCGTACTTATAAATGCACATTATTTCTATGCCTGTTAAAAGAGTTAACTTTAACATTAGACATCCTGTATATCACATATTAGGTAATTTGCACTCTCAGATTAAGTCTAACATCTGCGAATTTTATTTTTGTGGACATTACCAATGAAAACTCATGGTTCAGCTTAATATGGATAAAATAGCAATAAACTGCCTCAAATTATTAGTCATTAATTTTATCCTAATACTCATATTCTTTAAAAATATTCATGGAAGTGTTCTAAGTGCAGAAAAACACAAAACCACAAATGTGATTTAACTATGACAGTTTCGAACATAAACAGCAGGTTACCGTGTGGATCTGCGTCCACAAGGGCGAGAACGGGGATGTGGAAGGTGCCCCACAGCTTCCTGACTAAGAGTCTGGTGTTCAGGTCCGGCACGCCCTTGCCCTAGCAGGATTGAGACGGTGCATTTTAATTTCAGGGGAAGGAAGTCGATCAAACAATATCCTTACGCCATTAATAACACAGAAGTTAGACCCCTCACCTCAAACTTCAGGTGCTGGAAGACAGGTAGGTGCTGCCTGAACGAAATGCACAATACGTACAAGAAGGTGAGAAGCCCACATGCACCCACAGCTTCTATTTAGCCCCTCCAGCCCAAGGGGTAGCTCAGCAGGAACAGGAATAACAAAAACCCCACACAGAGCTGTTCACCGCAGCGTTGTTTAAAAATGACAAAAACATTCCAAGTAGCCATGATATCTCACAGCAGGGAGCGGAGTGGCAGCACTGCGCAGTGGTGGCAGGACAGGTACCAGCTGCAGGGCCACACGGCCTAGGCTGACACCTCAGCTCTGCCGCTTCTTAGCAGCACGCACCTGAATGAACCCCAGACCTCTGCGGGTTAGGGCTGCGTAACACCTTATGAGACTATGGGAATTAAGTCATTGAGTAACCATAAAGCCCTTAGAAGAGTACCTGGTTAAAATTTAGGATTTAATGAGCCTAAGTGGTGGAATAATATTATGAAGCCATTAAAACAGTTATGTAGAAAAGTAACCCACTGAGCGTCGCTACAGCACTGAGAGAGAAAAGCAGGACAGCAGAGGAAACACGGCAGAGAAGGAAACGCGTGGAGACTACGGATGGGCTTCCCTCTCTGCCAGTCACTCGTGGGTGACATCAGGCGAGTTTCTCAGTCTCGCTAGACCGTGGCTTTCTTTATAAAATCAGGATAAATATGCCTGCCACACAGAGTCACGGCACGGCAGCAATGTGGGGCTGGACTCTCTGAATCCGAGTCCTGGTTTTGGCGTAAAAACCCTCGTGCACTAGTGCCCGGTGGGGATGATGACAGTGCCTACCTCATCAGGTGGTCGAGAGACTTTACAAGTTGTTATGTGACAAACAGCAATAAATGTGAACTCTAACTAAGTAAAGTGCACGCCACTTTCCTTTAGAATTCCCGGCACACCAGGATCACTTAGTAAATGGTGGCGCATTTTTGGTTTTTTCCTCTGGGGAAAGATAACACGGGTGTGTGGTGGGGGAGTCAAAGAGTGCCAAAGGACAACCTGTGAAAAATGACCCCCCATCCTTAGCTCCCTCCTTTAGAGGCAGCCACGAGGGATGGGCCACCTTGTGGGTGTTTCCTGGGAGCGACAGCAGCACTTGTCAGTGGAGTCATGCCAGCACCAATGTGCAGACGGGCACGGACCAGAAGGCTGCACATAAGAAGGGAGACAAGGCAGGAAAAGGACTGTGTGTGACTTTTCCTCCTTTCAATGTATGTTCCATCTTCTCCTCAACCCAGATGCTACAGAGAGCCATGCTTCATGCGCACCTCCTAAGCTGTGGGACCAGATGTGACTCAGTCACCCAGGACTGCACAGAGGCCCAGGCCACGGTCGCTGCCCTTGCCTGCGACCAACCCAGCAAAGCGTGGAAGGGGAAGAGGACAGGGACAAAGAGTGAGACACAGGACACGCCTACCAAGAGATCGCTTCAGGGGTTCAAAGGCAGCCTCTGTTGTTTATGAGGTCTCGGTCTGGCCTTTCCATCTCAACTTCAAACCAGGTCCACCTGGATTCCCGGCTATCACCTCCCATCCTAAAGCTACACTCCCAAGTCTTCCACAAAGAGCCGACCCTTCCTGCCGCATGTCCTGTAGCTTTCAACTCATTCCTCACGTCGGGCAGTCACCAGGTCCTTCTGAGTCGGCCTTGGGAATGTCCTGCGTTTCAGCCTTTCTCCCTACCCAGTCCTCTTCCATCCTTACACTGAACAGCCTCCTGCCAGGCTCCCCATCTAATCGATGACTGGTGGCGTGCGTCCCCGTCATTCCCTTTCTCCCCCATCCCAAACCTTCTGTGAGGGTCTGACACCTCTGCCGGGACTCGGCTGCCTCTCTGGGGGTGGCCAGGCCTCCTGAGACTCCCTGTAGCTGCCCCACACTGGCTTCTGCACCCCACGGCTCACGGCCATTACAACTACTGCTGATCCAGGGTAAGACAGGGTAAGTTCAGGTAGATAAGCTTCTTTCCTTTACAAACCTAGGTTTTTATACAGGTCTATAAAAGTAGGAGGAAGCCAGCTGGGACAGGGCAGGAGAGACTATTGTCATTCCACCTACCCACACCCCAAGCTCCCTTTGTCCCCACTGCTTTCTGCCAAGCCCCAGCCCTGTGAGCTCCTCCCAGACCCCTGTGGCCGGAAGCTTGCTCCCCTGTGCCAACTGATGCCAGCAGCGCCCTGTGTGCTATCTCAGTGTCCTCTTCTGTGATCTAAACACTTGTTTTTTAAAAAAGCAGGTTCCTTTGACGGACCTGATGAAACCACCTGGTGCACAAACCTGGTGGGAAAAACAGGAAGGGGCGCTTCTCCAGCAACCCCTGCCCAGAGCCCTGCTCTCACTACACGACGGTTGAGACAAGTAGCCCTGTGGGGACGCGGGGAGGCGGACTCCTGAAGCCTCTGTGCCCTCACTGTGGTATCAGAAAATCGCTGCTATTTACTGATCAGGTCCATCACCTTGATTTCGAGTTTTTAAAAATATGTTTATTGATTTTAGAAAGAGAGGAAGGGGGAGAGAGAGAGAAACATCGATGTGAGAGAGAAATAGCAACTGGTTGCCTCCCCTATGTGTCCCAATCGGGGATCAAACCCAAAACCTAGGCATGTGCCCTGACTGGGAATCAACCCCACAACTTTTTGGCGTATGGAACGATGCTCCAACCAACTGAGCCACCTGACCTTGATTTTACTCAGATCTGAGGCTGTTTAAATAAACACTTTTGTGTCCTGGCCGGGGTAGCTCAGCTTGTTCAAACATTGTCCTGAGGCACCAAGGTTGTGGGTTCAATCGCTGGTCAGGGTATGTACCAAGAAGCAGCCAATGATATACAGAGAAGTGGAACTGGAAAAATCAGTGTTTCCCTTTCTCTCTCTCTCTCTCTCTCCCCCACCCTCAAAAAACTCAATAAAAAAGATTCAATAAACACCTTGAAAATTCTTGTTCTATGACCCTCAATGGATGCATCATATTAATAAAAGAATGTTATCCAAGCTCTGTAGCTGCATCATAACCCTCCTCTTACCATCACCAAAGTGCTACATCAGTCTTGGAATTCTAGTAAAAATGGGTAATATACCGTAACCATGATGCATGGAGACATTTTGTTGCAAAAGTTGTCATCTAGCAGTCGCTGAAAAGTCGCATCTTTTTCTACAATTAATAGAAATTTTGCATCTGTAATTAAATCTGTGAAGTTAAGGTGGACAAATTTAAGGCAAGAGTATTTCAATTTAACCAACTAAATAATGGTGCCCTATAGGTCAATTCAAAAGCAGCTGTAGATACAGTATTTTCATTTTTACCTTGAAATACGTAACAGATATTTATTCATGTGTGTAGTTATCTGTCTCTCCTATTAAATGGTGAGCCCCTAAAAGAACCCCACAGAAGGGACCATGGCGTGTCCATCTTGACCACTGTAGGCTCTAGGTTGGTGGTTGCACACCAGAAGGTTTAATTTACCAAAGTAATGAATGAATGAACATTCCAGAAGTTTAAATAGCTTTTCCATTCAAAGGATACTCCAAATTCCTTGAATATTAGATGGCACAGCAACAGCCTAAGTTGACAAAACAAGACAGTTTTTATTTTAGATAAAAAGAAAGTATAACCGCATTTTTAAATTTATCACAAAAATCCTGTATTTTCATTAGAAAAAAAATACCTGCCATCAGAGGTTTACGCCTCAGTAGGAAATAGGAAACATTTATTCTTCAGTAAGAAAACGGATACATGACCCGAGCTACCTCCCAGCAGGTGAGAGTTTCTTGGAAACTTTGAGGACATGTGACTTAAAAAGCAGAAACGGGTGAAGGAAAGACTTCCTTAAGCAGGACCTCACAGGCACCACATCATATCCTCCCTTCCAAACCGGCATGCTGGCCCTTTTCAAACTGCTTGTTTAGTGCTGTGGGCCTTCTACGTATGATAGCCAAGCTAAATAGTTTTGTTTTAAACATATTAATTTCAGAACCAGAAAACATAAAGTTTAGGTAAACTATATGAAGTTTACCTAAATAACCATGCTAAAATGGTCAAGCCACACTCTACCTGAAAACAACAGTACGTTTTTAAAAGAAATGTGTACATTTACGTCAATGACCCTTGACAAACGGTACATTTTAAAACTATACCTATTCCTATACCTATTTATCCTTCAGTTTTATTTAAAATCTTAAGCTCCGAACTACATAACTAGCAGGAGATAAAATGCATCTCCAAAGCAAGGAATCAGAAAGGGAGTTAACGGTGTGAAAACATCAATGATGCTTACTGTTGCACAGCTACAATTCACTTTGGTGCCGTCTTCCTCGATATACCTTAAATTGCCAGCAATTAAACCTTTTGATGTAGATAACTAAAAAAAAAAAGGCATATTTGAAAACTTTTTCACAAATAGAGTTCATGCTGCAAAGTCATTCCTCATGTATACTTGCTAAAATATATGCATTTTTAGCTCAGATTGTAATTTAATGAAGGAGAAAATACGTAAGTGTATTTAGATGTAAAAAATATTTGGTAATTCATCTATTTTGGTCCCATTCATCCAAGGGAAAATATTGAGAAGAGATATTTAAATTTACAGTGAGAAAAATATAGTATCAAAAAATATCAAAAGAAGGCAAAGGTCACATTTATTCTTCGATTACAATTTTCATACAAATGTTTTGTCTTAAAATGAAACATTCCACGTTAACACCACGTACTATATGCAGACCCCTCCGCGGCACTTTCAGCATACAGGAAACGTCATCGATGATGCTGTCCACGATGGGCTGCCTGCCGAAGAGTCGGCTGTCAGTGTAGTATATGTCTCTGTGAAAATTTAAAATGCACATTTTTAATTAACCACGTTCTCTTTGAATACGATGAGTATGGCAGTATTACTGGAAGAAAGATTTAGATAGAGAAAACACATATACACAAAGTATTCTGTTACCCACAGTCTAGTTTTACATAACTTTTCAAAACACATAACGGAAGTTAATCTAAATCTCACATTGCATTTTAAAGAGTAATTTACCAGAACGACACGCTTACCTTTTGGTTGCGTAAGTGTCACTCTGTACTAGTTTATAAATCATGGACAGTATTTTAAGGATTAGAGCTGCAAAATAAGATGCAATAAATGAGTTACTCATTATTTCTCTAATTCAAAACATTTAGCAGTCACCAGTTATTTTCCATGACATTACAAAAATTACCTTTCCAAAACAGAAGTACAAAATATAATTGCTTGAAGAATCAGATAAAATTTTGCTCAATGAGCAGCAAAACTGAGACAATACTCTTCCACTGAATCATGTACCTTGAAAATTTATTTCGGAATACAATTTACTTCCATGGTTAATGATGATACGAAATTCTATGAATTTCTTTCAAGTACAATGGTGGTTTATTAAGGAACAAGTAAAATTATTTAAGTAGGAATAATGAAAATCCTGAAGGTAACCAAATTTATTTATTACCAAAAGCTAAGCAAGATTAACTTACCAAAATTTTTAACTGATTTTGGTGAATCGCTTTTGATTTTTCTGGTGGTACGGTGAGATACCATCTGAAGACCCACAGAATCTTCAAATCTGTCATTTTGTTTAAAGCAAGGGTATAAAATAAAAAACAATTAATTTCTGAATTCCTAACAATATACACTTAATGCCCTCTTCTGCATATCATTTAAATCCACACTTCTTTGCAATGTAAGCACTAAAGCTTTAGCATAACTTAGGTTATAAGCTTAGATAACTCCAGGCAATAATTGGGAAATTAAGGCTGTGACATATAGAGGCACTAAAAGTGTTTAAAATAAGTGAATCACAGACCTTTGATTATGACGTGTGTGTGTGTCTTTGTATTCCTTTCCTGGGAGGACATTTAGTATACATGAACTATTTTCAAATATTTCATAATTAGCATTTTTCTAGTTTTAACAATTTACTCAATAACTTTACTCAGTTTAATAAGTTTTGAAATATTTAATTTCTGATTTGTTTCCAAAGTTACATTAAATGAAATCATTTATATTGGGCTGTTAAAGTGAACTACTGAGCCTGTCCTACAGGTGGCAGAAGGCGCCAGGCAAACAGGCCGGTCGTCAGTGGCCTTAAGGCTTGATGCAATCCGTCTCGCAAGATATGAAGCAAACTATGATTCAAAAGCTTGGGTTTTATATTAGTTACACTGGTCATAAAAGAACACTTAGTGACTCTCAGCCTCAAAATTACTTTTATTCTGTTTCTATGACATCTCATGGAGAACGACTTTTGTAGTGTTTTTCATTATTTAGTGGAAAGATCCTACAGGCTGAGGATCTCAGAAAAACAAACTTCTTAACTAGCTTCCAGGATTTTGATTAAGCTATTTGCTGATTTTACCCTCTTGGACACATGACTTAGCTTAGCAGGGGAAGACCTGTTAGGAGAAAGGCCCTTTGAAATGTGCTCTCTGATCAAGACACACTTATTTTTGTCTCCGTATCAGGACTGGTTGTAGGTCCCCAGAACAAGTGGTTTGCTTTCTCAGTATACATGAGAATTTCCCCCTTCGAGTGTTGGAAATCTTAGATCTAAGTTGGGAGCCTATTTTTGGCAGGACTGTAAGACTTTATCATATGCATTTTGAAACTAACCTCTCTCAGAGCGCTAGTCTTTCCCTCTAGCATTGTTTTCCCTTTGCCTTATCTTTCGCGCCTACTTCTAGTTTATATAACCGGCCTGTATGGTATGCGTATTGTAAAATCCCTTAAATCCTTTTTGGTAGGGATAAAAGCAATTTTAAAAATCCAACTAGAAGCCTAACCTGAGTAAATTCAAATCATGACACAGATACTACATTTAAAAATATAAAAAATGCAAAATGCCCACTTTATATTTTCCCAGGTTGATCTGTTGTCTATCGTGAATGCAGGGGCTTCGTTTCTCGCCAAGCTTCTGATTATGTCTTGGATAATATTTTCTATAGACGCGAGAACCTCAGAACTGAAACAATAAATGCACTGTGATGCAATCGTAAGTCTAAATTAGGCCTTTATAATATGTAACATTTCCCCAGATCAGCAGTGAAATTAGCTTTTTGTGCCACTGGTTGTTTTTTAAGCCTCGGTAATCCACATCGCTAACATCTCCCACTAGCCGCTGACGTCAGTACTGCATTAAAATAACGGTACTGAGAGGGGCTACTTAACAGAAACTTAGTTTGCTTGTAATGTTACTTTTCAAACAATTACCCTTTGAAGTAGTATCTCCCTTTTAGATTAATGACAAGACAATACAATTTATAAATATATTTTAATCTATTTTGCATATCTTATTTAAGTAGGCAACCTACTTAAATACAAACTTCTTGGCTTGAAATACCACTGTTTCAATTAAAAATGATGTCATATTGGCTTTGAATTTAATCCCCAAAACTGCAGTGCAAAAGTACACAAATTTCAAAAGAAACACTTCTTTTTGTAGCTTATTACCCTAATTGGTCTCATACCTTAAATCAGCCCTTTTGAATCTTAGCGATTAAAAAATGTTTTTAATCACTACCATGAAAAGACTTGGCAACTATATGCTACTTCACAGAAAACTATTAATACCTAGCCCAGTTTTCTGTCAGCTGACTTTTAATTTCACAAGCCATCAGCTTCAAAACAATGCTATAAATACCGTTAGCGTATTTCCTAGGACGGAAAATCAAATCTAGCAAATGGGCAAAATGTAGATTCTTCTGAATTCCACAGGAACTTGCTTTCTTTGGAACCACATGCATCAGAAAATAAAATTGAAAACATTTAATATTTTCCTAATATCGATCTGTAAAAACTGACTCAAATACTCATTTTTTCCCAGTTAAAAAAAAAAAGTTGCAGGACCAACTCTGAGATACAATCAGATTAATTTACATCTGAAACGTAAACAGGGGACTTCCACCCCCTCCATTCCCTCATCCTCATAAATTCTCCCTCAAACTAAATCCTTATGTAAAAATTTGTTTGCTTGTGGGTTTTTCTTTTTTTCTGATAGTTGGTTCGGGCTTAAAAATAAAAGTCATTTATTTAGGCTGAAAAACTTTGCTGATCAACCAGAAAAGCAGATCAAAGAAGCAAAAACAGCAGAGCATTTTAAGTGAAAGTTGGCAATAACGTAAACATATTTTCTGTAGTTAATTCCAAGTTGGGTAGCTACAGAATCGCTGTGATTGATTTTATCAGCACCAGGCTCTGAGCTTTAATTTGCTATTAAAGAAATCATTTAAAATATGTACCCTGTCTTCACTTCCAAGTCAAGAAAACTGTTGTTTTATGATAAACCACTTAAAATGTGTTGACTTCTTGGCTCATTTCGATGAAATACACTTATTCAGTGAGAACTCACAACATGCATTTTTCCCTCACTTTCTCTTCCAAAAAAAGAAAAGTCATGAAACCTCCAGTTAAAATTTCATCCAAAATCCTTAACTGCGCCCTAAAGTCCCTGACCTGTAAGGATCTCAGGAAACCTGCGGGCCCAGCTACGGGGATGCTCCCGGAACATTCTGGAAGGGGAACATTCTGGAAACCGCCAGGGAGTGGGCTGTCACTACGGTTTTCGGCGTTAAATAACGAATTAAAAGCAGGAAAGGGAAGGAGCACTAAAGAAGGTGTCTTCTCCAGGCTCAGGGCTGGCCGGCCAAGGGACCCCCTCCAGCGGCCTCAACATCTGGGAGGCAGCCTTTCGCCCCTAACAGAGAAAGACGGGAAGGCGCAACCGGACATTTCCCTACAGAGAACCTCAAACACCCCCCCCACCACCCCCCACCCCCAGCTAGGCCATGGAAACCTCTCACTTTCCACCTCTTAGGCATGTGCCCCCTGGCGGAGCCCTCCTACCTGGAGGCCACGTGCGTCCCAGCTCCCGTAGGCTCCCCGCCGCTTCTCCTCAGGGCAACCAGCAGGGAAGCCCTGTGCTGGTCCAAAGCCTCGAAGAAGGAGGGCTCAGGGCCCATGGGCGCAAAGGCCATGAGGACGGACTGCGATGACAAAGCCCGGAGCGCGGGAATCCAATTTGGCCCCAAAGGCCACGTGCTTGTGGCCCAGGCTTTTCCCGCGCTTCCGGGTTGCGGCCTCCTGCGCACGCGCACACCTTACCCTCCCGAGACCAGCTCTAAGGGCGCACGCGCACACCTTACCCTCCCGCGACCAGCTCTAAGGGCGCACGCGCACAGCAACCCCTCGGAGTGGCGTGCGCACGCGCAGGCAGGGCGCTCTCAGGCGTGGTCGCAACGCAAGGCCAAGGGGTCGGGTCCTTCCTGCAACGCGGTCTGGCAAGGACCGGAGACCACAGGGTATGCTTGGGAGCGTGGACCTGGATGTGGCTGAAGGGGTTACATGCCTTGTGTTTTGGGCTGTGTAGGGGCAGTAGTACCAGAGATTTGTCCTTGTGACAAACACTTACGGCGACTGAGCTCTGCGGCAGGCGCCGCGCTAGGCAGTGGCTCGGCTGTGAGCAAAGCCAACAAAATTCCTGCCTTTGCTAACGTTTGGGTAGGAGTTGAGGGCTTTACACTGGCCGGTTCACTCAGGGTTAAGCCTCCTAACCAGCCCAGCAGGTTCCTCTTGGTCTCGACAACAACATTGCAGGGGAGGGGAAAGTGAGGTCCCCAAGTTCAGGCAGGCCTCGGTGAACGCTTAGCGAGTTAAAATGCAGGACACTCAGCTAATTTCGAATTTCAGATAAACGCCAAATACTTTTTTTTTTCTGTCTTTCTTTTTAGGGTAACCAGATCCCATGCAATCTCCAGGACATACTTTTACGAAAAAGAATTACTGTCTTGAAATTCGAATTTAGTTGACGTCCGGTATTTTATCTAGGGATCCTGCCATTGGACCACGTCGTTCCTTGCACACTGGGCAAGCGGCGCCCTTCTCCCTGCTCTCTCAGCCTCCCGTAGCAGAGGAGAGGGTTTTTTTGTTTGTTTGTTTGTTTTTTAAGGCAGGGACTGGAGAAATGGGGTTTTCTTTCTCTCCCTCCCCCCCTCTCCCCCCCCTCCCTCTCTGCCCCCCCTCCCTCTCTCCCTCTCTCCCTCCCTCTCTGATTTTATTTATTTTATTTTTAGAGGGGAAAGGAGGGAGAAAGAGAGGAAAAGAAACATCAATATGTGGTTGCCTCTCGTGTACCCCCTACTGGGGACCTGGCCAGCAACCCAGGCATGTGCCCTGACTAGGGAATGACTGGGGAGTCGAACCAGTGACCCTTTGGTTCACAGGCCAATGCTCAATCCACTGAGCTACACCAACTGGGGCAAGAGAGGGATTTTGAAGCCCCAGGGAAGGGGTCTTGCAATCTCGAGGATGATGTCCTTGAGAAAGAACAGTGGGGAGAGACCCTGGAGCAACTTGCCTCCCAGTCTTGTGAGGGCCTGGTGGTGCCTGATGGTGGCCTGGGGACTTTGCCCCAGAAAAAGCCTCCTGATAGCAGACCCACTCAGAAAGCTATTTCTTCTCTCAGTTGCTGGTTATTGTGTAATTTTAAAATAAAACTTGCTTTCCCATCATCAATAATAATGGGCTTCCTCTGTTCATAATGATGGCTGCTGGTGCCAAGCACTGTGCTGAGGTATCACAAATACTTGCTCACCATCTCCCCTGTGCAAGGAAGTGTTAGGTTCTGAAGACACAGCTGTGAACAAAACAGGCAGAATCCTTGCCCTTCGGTGGCGGGTGGGGGTGCGGCTGGAGTGAACACGGGAATAATTAAGTGGTAGGATCAGAAATGGATTTACGTCGACAACCCTAAGCAGTAAACATTTTTGTCCCCATTTCACAGATGAAGAAACTGAGGCGTGGAGAGGTGGAGCAATTTTTGCACCACGGTGAGTGACGGAGCTGAGAGGCAAATCTTGACTCTAAATTTGAGTTTTTAATACTAGGATATGAGGCACTACCGATGATGGGAACATGTCATAACTTTGTGGGGGCGTCTTTGGTGATGGGATTATGCCCCTGGCCTGAGTTCTCTCAGCTTTCAGATGAGGGCATTGCAGCAGGTGGGCTCTCCTTTATTATCATCAATGAGGAACAAACAAATAAAGGCCTTTGAAGGGAGAGGCCAAATCAAGGACATCCACCAGACTCGTTGTCTGGGAGATGCCTCTCTCCTGGGACGAGAACCATCTGTGCACTTGTCTCTGAGTCTTGTGAGGACAGACCCCTCTGTATCATGTGTCACTGTACTCAGCCAGGAGCCAGTGGCCTCCCTAGATCTGACTGAAATGAAAGGTCCTGAGCTGGGTGGGGGCACAGGGAGCAGATCAAAACAGTCAAGGGAAGAAACACATCATAAACCTGGCATTCCTGCAGGGAGAAACTGCCAGGTGCAGCCTTGAAAGGTTCCCGCTGTGGCAGAGCAAAGCGGGAGGTGTTAGTGCCCCCGCCCCAGGCAGCTGCGGCTCTGCCTCCAGGTATCCAGCCCCACGCTGGTAGCTTACATACATGGCATGTGCACCACCTCCACATCAAAGTCCCTGGGCCATGAGAGGAAACTAGAAAAAGTATTCCGCCCCCAGCAACAGACAACAGGCGAAACTGGCAGATACCACTTACCAGGGCAGTCCCCGCCACGCATGATACCCAGTTCTTTCTTCCCGTGGGCTGGCCATGCTCAGCACAGAGACGGTGCTCCAGCTGCACTCAATTGAGAAAATGAAGAGCTTTCCCCCAACCTCACTGTCTTCCAAACTCAATGTGTTGTCCTGGAAGTTGTCTGACGACCAGAGCCTCCATGTGGGTTGGGAAGAACATTGGTTAAATTAAGCGTAATTCTATTTTATTTAATTTTAATTTTAATTTTTTAAAATCCTCACCCCAGGATATGTTTATTGATTTTAGAGGGAGAGGAAGGGAGGGAGAAAGAGGAACATTGATGTGAGAGGGAAACATCAGTCGGTTGCACCCTATAGGCACCCTGACTGGGGATCAAACCCGCAACCTAGATATGTGCCCTGACCAGGAATTGAATCTGCCATCTTTTGGTGCACGGGACGATGCTCCAACCAACTAAAGCAACCCGGCCGGGGCTAGGCATAATTCTTGTGTCCAGGTCTGACCCACCAAAAAGGGAAAGAAGGTAGGGAAGGATGGGGCAGCCTTTGCAGCAAAACAGACAGGAGAGGACGTCATTCTTGTTACATTTAAACAAGGTGGTTTCTTTAGCAAATATAAGTGAATGTTAACACATTATAGATTCTTGAGACAAAAAGAGAAAATTTCATGATACTTTTTTTATTTCTTGGGGCTTTATGAGGTGTTTTTCTGTTTTTATTTAAGCTTTTAAAAAATTATGAAAATGATACATGCTTTTCATGAAATATTGACAAAGTTCAAAAAGTATGTGTAAATGTGGAAGAAATCCCCTGTCTGCCGCAACCACTCCCTGCTCCACCATGATTTGTGCTTTCTGGACACCAACCCTTCAGACCCAAGAATTATTCCTTTTTGCCCCCGGGCCTTTGCACTTGCTCTTCCCTTAGCCGCTTGGAATGCTTTCTCCCTACTCTCTGTCTTCGCTCCCCACATCACCCTAACTTTGAAAGAGCATCGCTCTTTCTCCCGTACCCTTCAGATCTCGATCTGGACATCTCCCTGGACCACCACTAAGGAAACCTTGACCCCCGGTTTCCCCTGTCTCGACATATCTGCGTTTCTCCACCCTGCCAGCCCCAGGAGAACAGGGGCTGACTCATCCTCCACTCCACAGGCCCACGGCGTCCGGCACATGACAGACACTCAGTGCTGTTCGTTGAATGAATGAATGACTCCCAGTGGGGTTATCTTTGATATCTATTTGTAATATTCCAGGCATTTGTCTACAATGCCTGGAGAAGCATAATTTTTTTATATGAATGAGACCCTCTTCTATGTTCTTCTGGTGTTGCTGCCACTGGTCATAATAGCAAGTGCAGTTTGCTGGTGGTTGGACACCAGGCCAAGCGCTGCGCATGCAAAATCTCATTTACTGCCCCACTTGTTTTACTGGGGAGGAGGCTGACGCTCTGAGATGTAGAAACAAAATTTCTGAGTGTCATTGGGATGCGAAGGACAAAGCGCCAACAGGAACAGTCTCTCTGCTCTCAGTTGCCATATAAGTTGCCTCAAAGTTAGGGTGATGCAGTATTGATGAATTAATTGCCCTAGTTTTCATAACCAGGGATTATATAGGTGGGTGTATGATGTAAAGCGGATGAATGAAAGAAACTTGAGTTTTAATAAGCTCTCCAAACTGTTTATGAGCCTGTGGGTCACCTTTTTGACGGAGGCGTATTTGTTGGTGTATGGGAAGTGCTAGAATGCATCACCATGGACCCAACACCACCTTCCATGACTGCCAGCTCGTGACCAACTTTTTCATCCATAGCCTTCCCCCTTCTGGTCCTCCCTTCAGATCATTTGGAAGCAAATCCCAAGCATCCTATTATCCATAAGTATTTAAACATGTATCTTTAAAAAAAAAAAAGGTGGGGGGACTCTTTTAAAAACAGTCATAATCCCATTATCATACCAAAACTTACGTTCACAATCATTTTTAATACCACTAAATACTCCATCACTGTTGCAATGTCCCCAGTTATTTCTGGAATTGTTTTTATAGGTTGTTCTTGTCAAAGTGCAGATAAGGGCCACCCATTCATGGCTGTTAGTTGATAAGTCTCCTAAATCTCCTTAATTCTATAGGTTCTCCTCTTTTCTTTCCTTGCAGTTTATGTTGAAGACACTGAGTTATTTGTCCCAGAGAGTTTTGTGAAATTAAGAGTTTGTGAATTGCAACCCCGAGGTGTCATTTCACATGTTTTTTTCATCCCCGGTATTTCCTGTAAATTGGTGGTTAGATTTAGGGGCTTGACTCTTTCTGGTTTGATTTTTTTTTTTTTAGTAAAAATATTTCATCGGTGGTTTCAAATATTTACGATGTCCATCGAGCTTTCCAGGACCTCTGTGGCTGGGGCCCCCAGGCTGAGAAGTTCCGCGTGAGCCTGAGCCTCCCTTAGCCGGAGAGGCTGAGCCGGGAGGTTCAGTTGTGCTCGGCACAGTCCTGCAGACCGACCCAGAGGAGGAAGTCTGCGGAGAGCTTCAGAGCCGTCCTGTGGATTTGCAGGGAACGTTCCCCCTCTGATTGTTAGCACCCTAGGTGGCTTCTTGCCACCAGCCTGACTCATCCTGTCTGCTTTTTATTTCTCTTTTCCTCACACCCCAATGGGGCTGCTAATTACCCCCTTTCACACACACCCCCCTTTGTTGGAATTGCTGAAGCCATGACCTAGAGACACCCCACCACAACTGTTTTCCAGTCCTGCTCCAGTGTCTGGTTTATGCTTTGTTTGAAGAATCAGTCGACACTAGATAGAGACTTGCTCTAATTTAAGGAGAGTCTTAAAATATTGCAAGTCATTCTCATCCTCCCCCTTTGCTGCTGCTTTTTCTTCTTTTATTATTTGTTTTCCATTTTAAAGACTTTTTGGCAACTACAGTTTTAATAAGAAGGAGACCTTTCTTAAAAGACCAGAAGGCGTGCTTGGTGCCCAAAGCCAAGGCAATAAAAACCCCCAAGGTGTTTTTCCCTCTACTTCCCCCTCGTTCCCGTGCACAGGCACACACCAGAAAGGCTCTCTGATTTGCACAGTGACAGATTCGTGATGCATCCAGCACACAGACACACACGCCATCCTGGTGCCCAGGGCCCTTGTAGCCCCAGCGATTCAACAAAGAGCAAGATCACGAAGTGCCCGCACGCACGTTGCTGGTATTTTGGTGGAGAAGTCAGCTTACAAAGAAAAAACTGAGTACACAACACCAACGAATTTAATGATGTGTTACAGGGAAAACAGATCAGGGTGTTTGGAAAGCAAGCGAGTGGGCAGGAAACAGCAAAGAAGGTGGGCAGAACAAGTGAAAGATGAGGAAGAGCCACCCGTGGGGCGAGGTGGGAAGAAGAACGCATGCAGAGGCCCCAGGCGGAGGCGCTGCGGGGGTTTCAAGGCCCGAGAGCAGGCTGGTGGTGGTGCTGCGCGTGTGTCCCACCAGGGCTGGAGGGAAGGAGGGGCAGCACACTAAGGTAGTGATTCCAGCCAGGGCAAACTTGTCCCTGTGGGACATTTGGCAATGTCTAGGGACGTTTTTGGCTGTCACAACTTGGGGACCGGGAGTACTGCTGACATCTCGTGGGTAGAGGCCCATGGCTGTTAAACATCCTACAGTGCCCCTGGCAGCCCCTCAGTGGAGACCGAGCCGGTCCCGAATGCTTCCAGCGCCGAGGCTGGGACAGCCCGGTCTCAAGGCAGCAGGAGGCCCGCGGAGAGCACGAAGCAAGGGACTGATGTGATCTGGGCTAAGGAAGCGGAATGAAGCTCAGGGAGTGAGGGTGGAGATGGCAAGACCGGGGAGGGGATCAGGGCGCTGTCCTCGCAGCTGGAGAGAAGGCAGATGTTTTGGGATTCTCTTTATTAAAGTAAGCCATGGTCAAACATGGTTTGGAAAAGCTTGATGCGTTGCATCAAGATAAGTGATCTAACGTGAATCTAGCTGGGTTCACATGTTGGCTTTGCCTCTAGCTGTATTATCTTGGGCATGATTCTCAACCTCTCTGTGCCCCAGTTTCTTCATTTGTGAAATGGGGATGATAATAGTACCTACCGCATAGTGTTAGCGTGGGGGTTAATGAGTTAATACGTACCTGGAGTGTCGTGAATGCTCAGTAAGCACTGTCTGTTATCAAAATGTGCTCCTCTTAGGAGTGTTACCGTGCATTGCTGCAAACCGAAGCCTTTGGGAAGCCCCGCAGCCAAAAATGTCACTGACTTCCTTACTGACGTAAACTGATTAACCTGCATTCACCAAACTTACTCTTTCACGAATTCTCCTCACGAACACCCAGAAAACCAGGGAGCCTCAGGACACGGTTTAAGAACAGCTTTATTGAGATGTAATGCATGTACCATAAAATTCACCCTTTTAAGTCATACAATTCAGTGGTTTCCAGTACATTCACAGAGTTGCGCAACCATCATCACCATCTAAATTTAGAGCATTCTTGTCCCCCCCAAGGAAACCATGTACCTATCAGCAGTTACTTCTCATTCTCTCATTCCCTCAGCCCCTGCCAACTACTGCTCTGCTTTCTGTCTTTATAGATTTGCCTGTTGCGGACAATTCATACGAATGAGACCAAACGATATGTGACCTTTCGTGACTGACTTCTTTCACTTAACATCATGTTTTCAAGGTTCCACCCCCATTGTAGCGTGTGTCTGCGCTTCAGTCCTCTTTGTGCCCAAGTAACAGTCCGCTGTATGGATCTACCACATTTTATTTATTCATTCATTGCTTGATGGACACTTAGGTTGCTTCCGCTTTTATGAATAATGCTGCTGTGAACATCCGCGCACAGGCGTTTGCGTGGATATGTGTTTTTACTTCTCTTGGGTGTGCACCGGGGCGTGACATGCGGGGCGGTGTGTGATGGGTCCGTGTTTAGCGTTTTGCAGGCAAGAGTGCCTTTGAGATGTGCTGATGCTGTCAGTCGTCCGCCCTGTTGTTTTCCTTTTCCTGCTTCCTCCCTGCACCCTCCCTACCTACCCTCCACCCAAGGTGCAGGTCAGAACTTTGCCACTTCCAAGCTGTGTGATCTTGAGCAAGTAGTTTGCACGTTGCCAAGCCTCCATTTCTCACCCCTCAAGTGAGGAGAAAGAGGAAATGAAATTAATTACATAAAGCGCTTACCTTAGCGTCTGGCAGTCAATCAATTGACACTGAATTATTGCTAGTTGCATCCGTGAGCCTGTACTATAAGATCCTGTTGATAAAAGCATTGTTTACTGGTGGATGTGGTGGATCCCATTGCAGATGGTGTGTGACGAGGATTCCTGTGCGTATCTCCTAGGCAGGACAGAGGACGTGCACATCTTCACCTCCACTAGAGTTTGCCAAAGGAACCTCTGAAGTGACCACAGTGATACACACTCCCAGCAGACATCCCCGTCGCACCCGTCCTTCCCACCCTTTGTGATGCTGGGGTTTTTTACTTTTTGCCTATCTGAGGCTGTGCAACGGTGTTGTCTTATGGTTCTGATGTGGATGCCAGGCACTTCGCTCGGATTATTTCATTTAGCACCTACCGACGCCCTTCGAGATGGGTCCCAATATTCTCCCTGTGTTGCAGACAAAGAACCCAGCTTTGAGAGGTGAAGGGCTGGCCCATAAGATGTGAACTCAGTCCATCGGGCTTGATGCTTGAGCCCTCAGCCTTCGCTTTACTCTGCCTCCCATGGAGCCCAGGCCTAGCAGATAAACACAAGAAAGACCTCAGGGGGAATGTTTAAGACCATTAAGAAACTTAAGAAACATGTTCATCCTTTCATTCAACAAATATTTATTGAGCATCTACTCTGTGCCAGGCCCTGCAAACAAAATAAAGTGCAGTGGGGGAGACAGAGCTGTCTGTATGTATTCTGGAATGGCACATAAACTCTATGAAGAAAAACAAAGCCGGGTGAAGGGACTGGGCAGCGATTGGGCAAGGTTTCTGGTGGGTGGTCAGTGAGGCTACTCAGGGACAGGGCATTTGTGCAGAGACCTGACTGAAGTGAGGGGTGCTCCCGGGGCCACCTGCAGCCAGGGCTCTTGCGGAGGAGGGAATAGCACGTACAGTCCTTTGGAGGGGGGGGGGCGGAGCACGATTGGGATGCCCGAGAGACAACGGAACTGTGGGGGCGGAATTCTAGAGCCAGCCTCCAAGGTCCTCCTCCTTCGGTTACTTCTCAACGTGGATCTAGGTGCTGCTGTGACGGGGCTCTGCATTTGCGAGTAAAGCCCCTAGTCAGTTGACCTTAAGATGCAGAAGTGAGTCAGCTGTGCCTAACCTAATCAGGGGAGCCCTTTAAGAGCAGAGAGTTTTCTCTAGCTGGAAGCATGAGAAACATTTGATGTGCTGTTGCTGTTCGAAGACGGGGGAACCATGTGACCAGGTGGCCTCAAAGAGTGGAGAGCTCCAGTCCTACAACCACAAGGAGCTGACTCCTGCCTGTTACAGGAGTGGGTGCAGAAGAGGGCCCTCAGCTCCAGATAAAAACACAGCTAGCTAATACCTTGACTTCAGCCCGAGCAGAGAAGCCGGGTACGCTGTGCTGGCCCTCCAACCTACAGAACTGTGAGTTAATAAGTAAGTGCCGTGTTAAGCTGCTGAATTGTGTAATTTATTACACAGAATAGAAAGTGGATGTAGAAGCTGTGTGGCTGGAACAGAGTCTGCAAGAGGGAGAAAGAGCAGACGAGGCCTAAGCAGCAATGAGCCAGACCCCACAGGACCATGTCGTCTGTGGGGAGATTTTGGCGTTCGTGCTGAGGGACACAAAACCACACAAGCAGGTGACTCTCAGACCTCCTTACCCTCTGCTTGCACACTTGCCTTCTCTCACTTTCCATCCTGCCCAGTGTTCCTTCCACCACCACACCCCGCTTCCTTATATCAATCTCCAATGATTGTGAACAGGTTGGGATGCTGTTGATTGTGAGTGACAGGAACCCACACAAACTACTTGACCCCCAGATCCAGGGACTTCAGGCCTGGCTGGATGTAGGAGCTGAACTATTTCAGAAACCTGTGTCTTTTTATTCGTCCGCTTGACTTTCTCCTGTGTTGTTGTCATTCTCAGGCTCCCCTGACATGGCGGCTGAGATGATCACCAGCAGCCGTGAGCACGTGTCCTGCCATGTTAGCGATCTGCATGGTTCCCCTAAACGTGGTGGCATGACCTACCTTGGTCCACCTTGGACCACATGACGGCTGCAGAGCCAATCATGGAGGCCAGAGGAAGCAGAAGAAATTCAGTAGTTAGGGCTCAGCCGTGTCCCTGGGCCTGGATGTGGGTGCAGGGGTGGGGGCTAGGGAGCAAGGGGCTTCAGGCCTACCTTGAAACTCCCTGGACTAAGAAAGGGGAAGGATGGTCCTCTAGGGCCCATTAGGGGGTCACTGGGGTGCTGTGAGCAGCAAAAGGGTGACCAGGTGCAGGTGGGGCAGAGCCTACTAATGGCCACTCGAGTGACCAGGTCTGTGCACGCCTCTGGTGTCGCGGCTGCCGTGGGCCTGCAGCACAGGCGCAGCTCCTGCCTGCAGATTCCAGAGCCTCACACTCTGTTCCGCTCAGATCACGGGGCCTCCTCTTGCCCTTGTCATCTCTGCATCCTATTAGGTCTTGGCACTGGCAGTGGGAGTTGTGGAAATACCACGGAACCCTGTCTTTGCCCTGGCTGTTTACTGGAGAAATAAATAAAGAGGCTGAGCCGAACAGACGCTTGGATCAGCAGAACAGCCCTGGGAGGCTCATGCAGGAGCCATCTTCACAGACACACAGACATGGCGGCTGAGATGATCACCGAGAAGAGCAGCCTGGAAAGTCGCTACAAGCCTCAAACGAATGGGGACCTGCAGCCAAACTCAAGGCCAGCTGGAAGGCCCCTGGCCAGGGAGGTGGAGTGCCCTGGGTGGGGGCAGTCCAGGAGAAGGCTCAGCCCACAGCCTGTGTGGCAGGCCAGGTGGGCCCCTCTGCCTGCACCTTCTTCGCATTGCTTTTCAAAGGCACTATTGGACATGGGCCTGGGAGGGAAGGTGTGCTCCTCAGTTTGCAGACCTTCCTCTCCCCACACACCTGCCGTCATTGTGCCTGGCCTTACAATGACCTGCAGGAGCATTATCATCCCCCCCCATCCCCTGCACCACCACCAAACACCTCGAATTCCATCTCTTGGCACCCTCCTGCTGCCCTGCCGGAGCTGCCCCAGCCACACGGGCCTCCTGGCTGTACTGAAGTACACCAGTACTCTGGCTCCCGCCTTGGTGTCTCGGCGCCTGCTCTCCCCTCCGCCTGCCACCCTGTTCCCACGCACAGTCCTGTGGCTGCTCCCTCCCTTCCCTGGCACTTCTCAGGGAAAGGACTTGGGGACCAGGCTGAGTTAGGCTGCAGTAACAAACAACCTGACCGTGCCTGAGCACGGGGGAGGTTTGTCTCTCACTCATGCTCTCACCCAGTGTCATTGCCAGGAGCTTGGATGGTCACTCAGAGGCCCAGGCTGACCGAGGCTCCATCTCCATCTGTGTCCTCAAGGCGGCAGTGGCAGTGACAGTGGGAAGGGATGTGGGGAATCACGTAGTGGCTCTGATTTTCTACTCGGAAGTGACATCTGTCACTTCCATTCACATTTTGTTGGCCAAAAGTTGCCACCTTGTTTCGTTCTGTGAGTGGGAGTCGTCCCCGACCTGTGTGTGGAGGTAGCCACAGATGAAACAGCGTCTTCTCTACCTCGCTTACTGTGTTCTTCTGGTGCCCTTGACAGCCATGCCCACAAGCTCTGGGACTGTGTTGTCAGTCCTACATATGGAGGTGGCGGAGGCTGGACAGCTCCTGGAACGGAGTTACTTCGTAGCCACTCATATCGCTGTGTGGCCTTGGGACTCGGGTTCATTTGCCGGTGCCAGTTTTTCTATCGATCGAGCACGTGGGTTTTATTGAGAAATGCTCCCATCAGCACAGATCTTCTCAGTTAACTTACCAGCATGTTGTCCAGACAAGGTAAATCCTAGAAAGAAAATAGTGGGGAGGTGGCTGTGGGTCTGCAGTCACCCCAGGTCTGCCACCTGCCAGCAGTGGGATGTTGGGTGTGTTGCTTCATCTCTCTGCGCCTCGATTTGCTCCTTGTAAAGGGGGGGTTTTTAATGAAAGTAGAAGGCGCTCTCAAAGGCCTCTCTCCCCCAGTTCTCTGCGCTGGCAAAGACCAACTCTTGCCGTGGAAGAGGAAGCCTCCAGCTCGCTCCTCACCAGGGAACGTGGGGCTGAGAGGAGGGCTTATGCCCGAGACCTGGGAGGTAACACCCGAGGCCCGTGTGCTGTCAGCTTTAGGGACAGGCGCAAACACCATCCACCAGGATGTAGTCACATCTGTGTGTGACGCATGGCGCTGCAGCAGCATCTTGTGGCCATGAGGGGACAAGCCAGCCTGCAGGAGATGGGGGATAAAGAAGATGGAAGGAGCCTGGGTCCTTGAAGAATTCATGGGGACACTGATCCCAACTGGGTCTGCCCACTAGTAGACATTAAATTTTGGGGGAAAAAGTCATTTTCCTCGTGGTTCAATCCACTTTTGACTGCCCTGTGACCTGCTGTTGACATATTCTGATGTAATAATAGACCCTGTGTCCTAGGTTTGCTGTGAGAACTAAAGGAGATAACGATGTTTGTAAAGCACTGGGCACGGACCCTGGTGCCTTGGAGCACTGGATAAGCTCCCCCTCCGACCGGTGGAACAGAGAAGCCCCGACCATGGCAGCTGCAGGACAGCTCACGGCACGGGCGGGGCGGGGCACTTGCGGAGCGCATGCTCCATTTGCGGTTCTGGCTAGGACTCAGTGTGCACTGTCTCCCTGCGTCCTTGTGAAGGGCATCGGAGGCTGGGCCTTTATTATCTCCACGTTGCACAGCAGGGAACTGAGGCCCAGAGTGGTTACAGAGCTCGTCCCGGGGTCCCCAGTAGTGGTGGACTTGGGCCTGGGCCCGGGCCTGCTGCCTAAGCTGCAGAGCTTCCCCGCTGTGCAAGGCCATTCCCCCAGGTTCAGGAGCCCCGCCACTGCATGTCCCAGGTGGGAGCACTTTTGTTCCACCAGCAAACCCTGCAGGGTGGGCTTACCCTGGGCCCCGGAGGTCCTAGCTCAGGGCCTTCGGTTATGTCCCTTCTCTGCGTGCACTGGTGGGTCCTGGCCTGCTCCCCAGGGAGGCAGGGAAGAGCCAACACCCCCTGGCTCAGTGCCTCACTCATAAAATGAGAAAGCTCTTGTCAAGCTGGAGTCTCCTGGGCACGGCCAAGCCAGCCATGCACTCGGCTGCTGGAACCAGAGCACCAATGTGACGTGTCCTCAGGGACTCGGCCCCAGCAGTTGACACTTCTCTTTTGGTCCCATGGAGTGTGAAGGGGGCCTGTTATTTGCATGCCAAATCCAACTTTATTGGGGGAGTTTTGATAATTTTTGATAACTCTGGGCTTCCTTCCCTTCCGCGTTTCTGTCGTTTTCCCCCCCTTCCCTCAGGCCAATCCCAGCGCAAGGCCACTACTGCTGGGACATCATGTGGTGTGATGGCCCCTGCCTTCTGTGGGGATCTTGCCGTCTGGTCAGACCCCAGAGGGGAGAGGGGGTGCTGGTCTGGGTGGGGGTGGCCCTGGCGGTCTTCTTCGCTCCCCTGTTCGCCATCACCCTGTGTAACAGAATCCCAGGCGGTGAGGAAACCCTGGGCCAGAAACCGCTGTTTCTGTTTGCTTTCAAGTTCCATTCCTGGCTCTCTCTTCGGATTTCCTTGGCCAACCTCAACCTGGACACTGCACAGCCGAGTCCCTCCCGAGTGCTAGAGCTGGACATTAATGAAGTCACCGCCGAGCTCCCTGGGGGCTTCAAAGGAGGGAGAGCAGCTGGGAGGCTGCAGCTGGGTTCCATCGGCAGACAGGGCCCGGCCTCCCGCAGAACACGGCTCGTGTGCCTTCTGGCCTTGGTGTCAGCGACAGTTGCGCACAGACACGTCTTCTTTTTCTTCTCATCCACTTATCTGCAACTCGAAAATATTCTCTTCTGCAAGCTCTGCGACCAGGGAAGCCGTCGTGTTGTCACGTGCTTGTAAATCCCGTCTCAATTAGCTTCCAATTCTATGTCCCGCTGCTGCAACTTGGGGGTGGGGGCAGCATTTCCATTTGACCCCGTTGCACATTCCGTCTCGGGGCTCTAGAGTCTATGTGCTGGTCACAGGCGAATGACACTGGATTTTAGATTTGTGCTGCCCACTCACCCAAGAGTAGGCAAAATACGGGATTCGACAGGCCCCTTCCCAGCTCCGCTAACCCGGCCGGTCAGGTGCTTGTGGACGGTCTCCGCTGGGGGCTGGCCCCTGCCTTCACGCTGCCTTGGGCTCTGGAAGCCACTGTGAGGCAGTGTGACCGAAGGCCCCTACTCTCCGGGCCGTCCTCATGAGCCCTCTCTCTCCTGCTATTTCAAAACTCCCGTTACAACTTTTATTGCTTTGTGATAGCATTTAATGTGACCAAAGTGTAACAGAGTCACAAATATATAGTCCCTTTGGGACTTTTCTCGCTGCCCCTCCCATTCCAAAAATTCCACATTTTCAAACAAACTAAATCATTTCAGCTCTTGTTCATCCTTTTCCCCTTGGGTTACTTTTTTCCCTTCATATCACCATCCGACATTATATCAGATACTATGTCTGACACTCGGTTGGCTGCCTGCCCCCTCCCACAGAATGGAAGCACCAGGAGGACAGGGGCCTTGCAAGCCTTGTGACTGCTTCATTCCCGGTGTCTAGAATAACACCCTGGGCATCGCAGGGACTCAACCATTATTTGCCCAGCTGCATTAATTTATTCACTAACTATTAATTAGTGGATGTCCTGTGATGTGTGTGGAGTGCCATGGAGGACACAAATCATGATCGAGTGCTGCAGCTGATGGACTGCTGGGTGTAGGTGCAGTGTTTGTGTGTGTGCGGTCCACACCCATTGTTGTGTCAAACCAGGGAACGGTGGGGCATGTGGGCAGAAAGCTGGGCTGTGCTGTCCACCCACCTTGGTTCAAGTCTGTCCCCAGCACTGGCTAGGTCTGTGGCCTTGGGCAAATTGCTTAGGCTCCCTCTGCGTCAGTTTCCTCACCTGTAAAATGGGGATGGTAGTGGTACCTGTTTCAATGGGATGCGGCCCAGAGTAAGTGAGGTGATGCCTGTACCACCCTTAGAGGGATGCCCTGCCCTACGGGTGTGGCTCCGTGGGTTATGCATCGTTCTGCAAACCTACAGGTCACTGGTTCAATTCCAGGTCAGGGCACATGCCTGGGTTGTGGACCAGGTACCCTGTTGGAGGCGTGAGAGTAAACTGATCAATGTTTCCTTCATGCACTGATATTTCCCTCTCTTTTTCTCTCCCTTCTCCTGTCTCTAAAAAAAATAAGTAAAACTTAAAAAAAAAAAAAAAAGGATACCCTGTGAGGGACACAGGCTCAGCAAAGGCGGCGTTACCAATCTTCCAGCAACCCTACTAAGCAGGAAACTTTAGGGTCCCCGTTTAGCAGACCAGAAAACTGGTGCGCCTTAAGCGGCCAGAGCCAAGCAATGCCTGCCCTGGACTCGCGGGGTTTGCGGTTTAATATGGCGGAGAAGACAACTGCACAGACTCTGCCGTGCAGCGCATTGCACCGAAGAAAAGCCAAATGCAGGCCACACGCTCCATCCCCCTGCTCGGATCCCACTCCTTGCAGGAGGACTGATTCCAAAGCCTACACCCAGCTCACAAAACTCTTTCGTGACTTCCAGTGCGCCTGGGACTGACTTCCATGTCATTCCAAGAAAATCCCCAGTTATGCAAGGACACGAGCTGGGCTGTGACCTCAGTGTCATGTGGTGGGAAGCAGTTGACGCAAATAGCTGGACATTTGAAGAGCGCTCTGTGAATGGAGAATACTGTAGTAATACGCATCATAGCCCAATAGCACCCCCAGGAATGGTTTAGGGTAGGCGTGCGGTTCTAGTTCATTCCCCGGCTACATTCAGTGAAGAAGTTTCCCAGCATCCTCTAGCTCCTGTCCATTCATTGACCGGGTTCCATTTCCGCTTTAAGAGTTCTGAACCCAGGAATTGAGGAGACAGCGTGGTTTCCATCGCTTCTTATTCCGCAGGCTGAGATGAAATGTTCCTTTGCCGGGCGAGGCTGTTGGCTACATCCTCCCCTGAGCAAAGCCCCAGGGCCTCCGTAGCAAGCTGAAACCCGCCTTGGACTAAGGGCCCGCGAGGGGTGGTCATTACCTGGCCCTGGCCTTTGAATCTCGCCGACGGTGGTGTTTATATCCTTAAAACCTGGCTGAGCAGGCAGGCGGTTGACTGGGGTAGGCCTCATTTGATCTTTGCCACATCCTATTGGTTAGAAGCAAGGCACAGGCCAGCGCACACCCAAGGGGAGGGACTGCATGAAGGCGTGACTCGCAGAAGTCAGGGTTCTTTGGGGACCGTCTTAGGGCCAGCCATCCACACCCCAGCAGATTTAGGGTAGGCAAAAAGAGGAACTTCTTGGTTAACTATTTCTCATCTTGGGAAACGGGAGGTGCAAGTCTCTTTGGAGGAGGAGTTTGAAAAACAAAAGGTTTTCGTGCATCCTGTTGCTCCCCAGGCCGGGGTGCTGTCTGCTGAGGCCTCTCATGGCCTTCCCTGGGCTCCCCGTCGATCTGACACAAATAAACAGCCAGGTAGTTCTCCAACCAACTGAGTTTATTTGGGAGCAACAAAGAATTGCAGTCTGGGACGTGTGGCCTAGTGGCGAACCGAGCACAAATCCTGAGGAGAAGAGGAAGTTGGGAGAGTGGTGATTACGAGCTGTTCCTGTTGGGATCAACACAGGGCATGAAAGCTCCCCTACAAGCCCCGCCCTCCCCCCAGAAGTGAAGTTTCTATCCTTTGATCTTCCTGTCCCAGATGAACGTCTCTAGGCTGATGCAGTTCCAGGTTGAGAAGGGGACCTACGCCAAAGTCTCCACTGTTGAGCCTTCCCTCCTCCCAGCTGCTAGTGAAATGCAGAGAATTTACCAAAGCCTCCATCAGCAGAACAACTGATTTTCTTCACATGAACGTCTGGATCTGGCTTTAGTCAGCCTGATGGATTTTTAAAATTCTTACTTCATGTGCTCTTTGAGTCACAAGATAAAAAATAGATTTTATGATCGGTTAGCTTATTAAAAGATAGACATCAGCATGAGTAATTGCAGGAACACTCCGTAAGAGGCTTTTGCATAAGAAAGCCTAAATTGTTTCCTTTTTATTATGAAAATTTTCAGATACAGAAAAGTGGGAAAATTGTACAGTGAACACTCGTATTCCCATGGCCTGGGTTCCATAATCAGCATTTTGCTAAACTTTCTTTTTCTCAAATCTGTCTCTCTCTCCATCCTTCTTGTCACACATCATTCTACGTAATTTTTTGGAATTCTTTCAAAGTAAGTTGCGGACATTAGTATTAAGAAGTTTAAATGTCATTGTAAAAAGCTTTAGATAAGTGCTGAGATTTAGTAGATTAAGGCTTTAGAAGATTAGGGCGGATAGTGATATCATTCGCGCCTTTACATTTTTGTAAATGTGTGGTCATTGTCTTCTAGGACAAGCCTATCTCCCAATTCATCCGAAGAGTACCTTTACCAAATTTCAGACCCGGGAACTTTTAGTTACATTTCAATGTTAAAAGTACACGAGGTCTGTCCAGAAGGTATCCAACCATGTACTATGAAAAGCAGGCATTTATTAAAGAAAATACAAGATACAAGAAACATTGTACATACGACAATGGCACCTCAGTCCCTTTCAAAGTAGGCACCTTGGGACATAACACAATTCTCCCATTTGCCATCAGCTACCCTGTCGTATTTTCCTGCATCTCAACGGTGGTCAGAAATCTCATGCCTTTCAAAGGTGATTTTAGTTTTGGAAAAGCCAGAAGTCATAGAGCACCAAATCTGGGCTGTAGGGGGGCTGAATCACCTGAGTGATTTGAAGGTTCACCAAAAAACTCTGCACCAGACATGATGCATGAGCGGGCACGTTGTCGTGATGAAACTGCCAATCACCAGTTGCCCATAGCTTCGGCCTTCTGAATCATCTGAATATTTTCTGTGGAGGAATGTTCAATCTTAATGCAAAATCTGATGCAGATTCGTTGCTCTACTTGCTCAGTCATTTTGAATGTGATGGCCACACAGTACACAGGCTCACTCAACAGTGTCTGCCACCACCACCACTGACTAGTACAGTGGAGTTGCCATTGTTCACACATGTGTATTCCAGTCCACTCTCCTTGGATGCTGGGGAACACTGATGTCACACAAACCATTCTTGTTATATTAACAATGGCCGGACGTTTTCCGGACAGACCTATGCCAAAAATTTTCATTTGCATTCATTCATTAACTCATTCAAAAATACTGGTTGAGGTCCTTTTAGGCGTCAGACACTGTCTGAAGAACTAGCAGGAATCCTTGGACTAGAACAGTTGAACAGTGTGTTGTATACAGAAAATGCTCAGTAAATATTTTTTGGACAACAAAATAAATCTCTAAAGAACTTGCTAGCAATATCATGATTGAATGTTGGCTGGTTTATTTATTGCTTTGTTTTGTGATGGTTTCAAAATATGAGTAGAAATTCCAGCTTTTACAATTTGTGAAAAGAGTGACTTGTACAAAAAGATGTACACATCACAAATTGGTCAATTCTACCATTTACCATTTGAGTGATTTGGGATAAACTATTTATTGGGTTGACCAAAACAGTCTGTTATGCTTTTTTCTGTACAGTGGCTCCAGTAATGCTTAGTTGTCTTTAAACTTCATTTGAAACAATTCTGTTAAGTTATATTGTGACAGCTGTTGTATCAACATGCATAAAAAAAAAATTGGTGAATTTTTGTGCAGCCATTTTGAAGATATTGAAGATGGAAGAGGATACACAACATTGGCAGTGTATTTTGCTTTATTATTTCAAGAAAGGTAAAAACATAACTGAAACACAAAAAAAGATTTGTGCAGTGTATGGAGAAGATGCTGTGACTGATTGGACATGTCAAAAGTGGTTTGTGAAATTTCTTGGTACTATTGACGATTTGACCAAATAATTCTTTGCTGCGGGGCTGTCTTATGCATTGGAAGACGTTTAGCAGCACCCTCGGCCTCTGGCCTCCAGAAGCCAATAGCAGCAGATAACCGACACACTCAGAATATCCAGATCAGTATAGTTATTGGTGAAAATGAAAAATGTTTCTTTCATGGAAAAAATGTAGCAGACTTTTTGGCCAACCCAGTAAATACGAGCCTCAGGTTCTAGCTTGCGTAAAGGCGGCCATGACCTAACCCACAGGCTGTTCAGGAGACTGCGGGAGCCTTCAGAGGTGCTCGCACACAGCGCCTGCCTATAGAAAGCCCACAACAACAGTCGCTTTAAGTGCACCTGTGGCCTGGACAGCTCTGTGCCATCTCCTGAATTGTGAATGGCTGAGAGAGGGGTGTCTGAGGGAGACAGGAAGGAAAGGAAGATTATGGCCTCCTTGGCCTTTCCCTCCTCTTTCCTCTCCCACCTTTAAGCAGCCACATACCGAGATGGAGGAAGCTAGCCTGTCAGCTCCGAGCCCAAAGTCCCCCTGCCTGAATAGCCAGGAGGTCTCTCTAGGTGGCCAGTGGGCTGACACCGGGCACTGCAGTTCCCAGTCCTTCCCTGCCTGCACCTCTGTCTGAATAGCAAAGATCTTCTTCCTATGTCAAAGCCACACTTGATGCACTGGGGCTCCTTTTGCAAAGTACTGCGACAGCCCTTTCCAGGTCACTGCAGTGGAATTTGACCCCTGGGGCCAGGCTCTCTCCCTTTCCAGAGTCAGACTCTTCCCTCCCTTCTGCGAAGCTCAGTCTCCGCTCTGCTCCGAGGAGTGCGGTCACGGCCCTTCTCGAGTCAGTGCATCCTCGTCATTATGCTATTATTTTTAGATTGCATAAGTCACGTGTACTCGTCGTCAAAATATTGAAACCTAGGTGTGAAAAGGAAATCCCTTTTCTCAGAAATGAGCAGTCTGTGAAAAATTCCTTTAGAATTTTTTTGCCTATCTTGACAATATTTTTAAACAAAAAGGGAATAACTTTATGCATATGATTCAGTCACTATCCTTTTTTTTTTTCCACTTTAGGGACAGCTTAAACATGATTCCAAATCAAGTCATCCTGTTATAACACCTGTGAAGAATCTGGTTATAGGTGAGCCATAGTACATTTTCCCTCCTCTGTGGGTAGATATTTAGGTAGTTTCTAATTTTTTGCTATTACAAGTACTTATACATATGTTGTATGACACTTGCAGAATCATAAAATTAAACACTGGAATTAGAATAAGAAAAATAGAATCATGGGTTGAATAATAATCATAACATTAATCAAGCACTTCCAGGGCCCAGGTATTGTCTAAAGTGCTTTCCACTTATTAATTAATTTAATCCTTAAGAGCAGTCTATGGAACAGTCACTATTACCTCAGCTTACAGGTGCGGAAACTGAGGCACAGAGCAGTGCAGGAATCGAGATCCCGCAGCTGGTAAAAAGCGTGTTTTAACATTTTGAGCCATATTCCAATATTGACCTCCAATGAGATAGCATCCAAGTGCGCCCCTGCCACTGGGCTCTGCCTCCCTCCTCTCCAGCAGAGCGGGACGCTGGGGACCATAGCTCACAGCCACGGAGCACTTTGTAAGTGCTTCAGGCTTCACCCTATTATAACCTTCACCTGCCCCAGTGAGGCGGGAGCTCCTACTGCCCCACTGTACTGCCGGGGGACCAGGGCCCCGTAGAGAGTAAATGCTTGCTTAAGATCACTGGCTGGTGCGGGGGTAGGGGGTGATTTGGCATTATGACATCCATGTGATTGTTCATATTGAAGAAAATTTACATGAAAATGGTCTGAAGAATTCCATGGCCACCCGAGGGGTTCCTGGACTGCTCAGGCGACCCTCTCCCTGGTCGTCTCCTGAGTGCATGCGTGTCAGTGGTGGGGTTGGTGTCCTTAGTAGGTGGCAGTGACAGCGACTTTGGAATCTCTAGGGGCAGCTAGAGGTGATTTGGGCCCAGAGCTTGACAAAGTTCCATCCACAGAAGGGCAGCCCTCCCTAGGGGGAGGCTTTGATGTCCCTTAGCAAGAAGGGGGTGGGGGCAGAGCATTTCTACGATGGGAGTGACCCTTCCACTCCCAAGGTAACCTCCAGGTGGGTCCCTTCCGGCAGTTTCTAGGCAGTTTCTAGCACTTCGAAGACAGCCACCTTTGTGCCCTCCCTATTACTGTCCCCCACTGCACACTGGTCTGGACCCCTGAGCCCTCCCCTGTGTTCCACAAACCTCCACTTCCAGGTGAGGCCCATCAGTTCTTCACATCTTCATGTCAATTGCTTTACTCAGACAATTAGATCAGCACCTTGTCTCCTAGATGCCCAGACATCCCCTGAGGGTTTATCAGGAGGGAGACAGACTTCTTTCTGAGGGAAAGTCCCCTGAGGCTGAGTGGGGTGATGAAGTGGTGAATGCAGAGACTCAGCCGCCTTCCCTGCAGGAGGAAGAGTGGGCCCCAGTGGTGGGGAGAAGGGGTGGGGAGAGGGGGTGGGGAGAGGGGCCATTGCCTGGCTGCTTATAAGGCAGTTGGGATGGTTGGGGTGGGAGAGAGGTGGGCCGAGGAAGGTGCTGCCCTGGGGATGGCTTGGAGGAGAGGGTGAATAGCTTGGGTCCCCCAGTGGCCTGCAAAGCCCTCAGGTGACAAGGTCACTACCTTCACTACATCAGAAAGGCCTGTGGCTATCCCAGTTAGAATGTGGCCCCATCCCAGGGTACAGGTCCTATGCACCCAGCTTCTCCGTGGATTCCTTGTGGCTCCTCTTGGGTACATCTTGGCTCCCTGCCTGCCCACTCCCGTCCCTCTCTCTGGCCCAGAGCTAACAGCCCTCCTGCCACGCACCTCCCCTGAGTCCCCTCATACCCCAGCCTCCAGCAGCACCCAGCAGACCTTACGCCGCCTCCTCTGAACCTTGGCACAAGCTGTTCCTTCCCCCTGGAATACCTTTTCCCTGGGGTAAGCTGGAGTCACCCCTTGCTACGGCCGCATCTCCCGTCTCGCCCACTCGCTCTGGGTGGAGAGCGGCTGCTAGTCGTGGGCACCTCAGTGTGAATCTGGGAAAGCCCCTGTGCAGCGAGTGTGAGGTGTTGCCATCAGGAGAAGCTGGGTGAGGGATATACCAGGATTCCTTGTACTTTTTTTGCAACTTGGCTGCAACTGTAAAATTACATCCAAATCAAGGAAAGGGACCCACTCCTCCTGACAATCTGGTGGGCTTGGCTTCAGACCCCGCCTGTCCCGTGGGCAGGGCAATGTGTGTGACTGTACCTAGTGGTCCTGGGGGGTCAAGGTGTCTCTTTTGTCAGCCCTCCAGCCCTGCATGGCCCCCACCTAACACAAAGCACGGCCTGATGGAGAAGGTACTCGAAATGCCCGTTATTGGCGCACTGCTAACCCCTGGAGTCGGCGCCTCAGAACTCTAACATGATCAGTCTGACCCCACACCTGCTGTTTGAAACCACTTTGCTAAGTGTCTCTGTTAGAGTGCCCTTGGAGAAGCCCCTGCCAGGCTGGCTCACAAACCCCCATGATGTCTGGGTTTACTGAGGCCGTGTGCCCAGGGGCAGCTGGTCGGGGCAGGAGGGAGCCAGGCCTGGGGTGGCGTCAGGCCCAGTGCCAGGCTCAGGGCCCTGCAGGGTGCTCTGAAGTGTGACTGGCACGCAGGCAGGGCTGGGCTTCCCGCCATTGGCCAGGGGCTGCTGCATATCCACCACCAGGCACTTTCTCCTTCCTGCTCCTGCAGGCGAAGCCCGGGGCTGTCCCCTGAAGCGGGGCCGGGGGTGGAGCAGGGGCAGTAAGGGGATCTTTGGAGTCCAGAGGACAGACAGTTGGGAAGGGAAGGTGGATGGAAAGTGGGGACAGCAGACGTGTGCCGGATCCCATAAGCCTGAGCCGGAGTCCACCAGGATGGACTGGAAGCTGCGTCGGCTCTCGTTCCCTCTGACCGTGGTGATGGGGGTGCTGCAGCAGCCGGGCACGTTGTCACGGAGCTGACAGGTGGTGGCTCAGGTGTCGTGGCTGAAAGGACATTTGGGGAAGGGGGTCAGTAGGCCTAGTGGTCACCTAGTGCCAGAGATGTGAGCCAGCAGGTGAGTGATGGGTAAGAGTGAGCCATGATGTTCTGTGGCTCCGCCTCCCTCCAGATCTCACACAAGACTCTCTCTCGCAGGGGGGCCCCCTGTTAGGGATTGAGTTGGGTCCCCCAAGAGATATGATGATGCCCTAATCCCCGGATCTCAGAGTATGGCTTCATTTGGAAATAGGGTCGATGTGGATGTCATTAGTCGAGGTGAAAAGATGAAGTCAAGTCAGAGTGAGGTGAATCCTAATTCACGAGCATGGGTGGCCTGAAAAGGGAAGGGGAGCTGAGATTCAGACACATAGAAGGAAGGCAAGGAATTGGAAACAGAGGCAGAGATTGGAGTGATGCTGCCAGCAGAAGCGGCAGAGGCTGGAGGGACCCTCCCCTGAGTCTTCAGAGGGAGCGCGGCCCTGCCCGCCCACACTTTGATGTTGGACTCCGGGCCTCCAGACTGTGAGAGGATACATTTCTGTCATTTCAGGCCATCTGAGATTTTGGAACCCCATCATGGCAACCCTAGGAAATGAAAACAGCCCTCCTCAGACACCCGCAGAGGGGGGGGTCCTGGGAAACATGGCCTGACCACGTAGGTACCAAAAGCTATCCCGGCCTCCTGGGTGAACGGCACCTCCTCACAGAGGACCCCTGGGCCAGGCCTGGCCGGCTCCTTCCTGGTGCTAACCACGCGCCATCGAGCCCTGTGCCCGGTCACTGGTCGGGTCTGTTCTGCTCACCCAGGAGCCGTTCGCTCATGGGGGCAGGGTGAGGGGGCTATCCAGTTCCTTCTCTTTGGGTGCCCTAGGTCTAGAAAAGTGCCTGGCACATCATATGTACTTTTGTAACTGACAGAGAGGGCAGGGGGCTGCAGGGAGGGAGCAGCGCCCATCCTGGGGTTGGCGCCGTAGCGGGTCAGGTGGGCGTGAGCTGGCCTCCTTCCACCAGGCCCGGCCTGGTCAGCAGAGACCCGGGCTT
>PVJD01011278.1:11883-47480 GCA_004026545.1 Mormoops blainvillei | reverse complement strand
AAATCCCTATAAAATTACGAATACCAAATATTTGTGTTAAAAATGTTTTGAGGGACTACTCATGTATGAAAGAAAAGCATGTACTTATAAATATAATTTCAGGAATTACATAAAAAGAAACAATTGAAAGCATTTGAGAATTTCACCTTTAAGAAATATTTAGTTTTTAATAATTTTAATGCTTTACACAGAAAGGCCTTGTGCTCATAAATATGATTCTTAAATATTGATAAAATCAGTGATTATTAGTTGACTTTTTTAATGGGAACTCTAATTCATTTTCCTTTTTTAATACTTAATTTTCTGGCCCAAAATTCTGTTTCTTCTTTTTTAATAACATGATTATGACCTATTTAATTATTTATTTTATAGCAGTTGTGCTGAGAGATAATTTATTCTGAATTTCTTCTCAGTAAATCACAGTAGGCACTTTTTCTTAGCAACAATGTCTTGTTTTTAAAAAAAATCTTATTTTTCTCTACAATGTACGACAGAATATTTCAGGACCTGGAAAACCCTATTTTGTTACATTTATACCAATATTTTCTATGCATACGTGACATCAGTAAAAAAAACACAAAGTTTTGCTGCCTATGAGGTATGTGATTGAACTAAGTGAAAGTAATCCTATTTTACCTTTTAAAATCTTTCATGATTTTTAGAATGTGTATATTGAATTAGGATGCCAAACATATAAAGTAACAGAAGTAGTTTAGTTTGTTTAAGAAATAGATGTATATTATCATAACACAGAAAATTCATGCTAAATGCTTATGTTCTATTAAAAAAATCCATCAAATTTTTGTTAATGTATTTGCTATGTTATTTACAAAAATGTATCTCTCATTGATTTTTGAAGATATGCTAAATGCCTGCTGGTAATCATCTAATTAGCAACATTAGTTTAAGTTTAATAAGTAGACAGTCAATTACACTACATTATATAGTATTATATAATGCAATTATAATTATATAATTAAGTTTATTCCCAGGCTATATATTTAATTGAAAAATACACATGTACTTCATTATTTTTTTGAGTTCTGCTCAAACTTAAATGACCAAACTCATAAAAAGGGGAAATATCAATCAGTTTAGCAACATTTGGTAGTGTTTTTCAGTAGCCACAACTACAATGAGACTGTCTTTTTCAATAAAGCAATAAATAGAACTCTAACAATATTTTTACATTTGAAGACAGTTCTGTGTCTTTCACTTTCCTTAAATCCACACTTGCACAGTCAATGATAGACAGCAATAACAGATTTGAAATTCAAAATTTCAACAGGGTAAAGGAAATACCTAGTAGCAGTAAGTGCACAAATGTTTGTCCTGAGTCTTTTATCAGGTTTTCTCCAGGCTTAGCCTTAAGTTTGCAAACTTATATCAGCGCTGTTCCAAACTTGTATCAAGTTTAAACTTGAGAGATTCAGAGCAGGTTTAGGTGATCTGTAAACTAGCAAACAAGTGTGAAGTGTGTCAGTCTGTGGCAGTTCTCAGGCTGTTTGCTAATCTTCTCTAACACTTCAGAAAACTTGACTTCATGTAGATCTCTCTCTTAAAGAAAGGCCTCCTGTTTTCATTTGAAAACAGAATCTAAAAACAGAATGCATTCCCTTTGGTATACAATTGAGTTTATGAAATTTCCTCAAGAGAAAGAAGAGTTTGTCTTGTAAGGAATGTTGGTGAGAACAATAGGGGCATTTTGCCTGACATCCATTAAGCCTAGATAACGGGTAACCTTCGTCTTTGTGCAACTTAGAGAAAGGTACCAATCCTGGGGGGAGGTGAATTAGACATTAGCCCACCCCTAGGTGTTACAGCCCAGTTTGAACTAAACACTGAACGTGAGGCATTTTTATTGCAGATAACATGACCTCTGTCCCTCACAGAAGAGGACACTTACCAATAGAACCCAAGCTGTATTTTAAACTGTAACTAACTCCTTAGCCAGGTATCAATGAGTCCTGCACAACTCTCCAGCCTATGGTAAAACCTCAATTTTGTTTGCTGTATTTACATATTTAAACCCAAACCGCAATTATAGATAACCCTACATTCACATTTATCTGAAGTTGGAGCTTACATTCCCCTTTTGATACATTTAATATGCAAGTTAAATTTCAGTACATACATTTTACTAAGGTAAAAATACCTTTGAACTCTGTTTCATAGAGAATTTACAACACAGATAGCATTTTATTTACCCACTAAATATATTTTTAATTAGTCTTATTGAGTCTACAGCACTTTGCCTTTTCAGTTCAGAATAACCCCCTTCAGAATATGGTAAGAGACTGAAGAAAACTTAGGCTTATGATCTAATTTTTCTTATGAGAAATCAATACAATGTTTAAAAAGTTGCACAAAGGTCATGTTTTTTGTAGTGGTTTTTTAAATTGAGGATAAGAGGAAGAACATATGGTTCCTTTAAAAATGCATCTAAAAATATCTTATTTCAGTTGAGGGAATAAAGAAAGTCAGATATGCCCATTGCAGTTTACCACATGAAGGATGCTCTATAATTAGCCCCTGTCGGAGAATACATGTCATATCCTCTGCCCCATCACTCAGTTCTCGTGCTTTAGGTTCCTCTCAGAATCTTCAATTTGTTACTACTCAATCTCTTTTTACACTTTACTTCATTTGCTCAATCATTTCCAACAGAAAACTTCTCAAGGGCAATAAGTAAAACACATGAATTTAAGTTCTGCCAAGTCAAATGATCACTACCCACTTTTTCAATGACTCTAGGAAGGACATATACATTGTTATAAATATAAACTGAGAGACGAAGGATTTAAACCATTTACTTTTCTCATTAACAGGCCGGGGATAGATTAAGTTTGCATCACCTTTATATGGTTTATTGGCTCGCAGGAAATATTTTTTTGGTTCCATCCCAGAATGGAAACAGTGAGGCAACATGGATAATTTCATTTGGGGAAAGTCCTTCTAATTATATGATAATGTAATGGGATAGGTTGGGCGAGAGATGGCTGGAGAATGGGGGAGACCCCAGTCCAAGGGAACCCCAGTCTGGTACAAGAGGCTGCACCCCCTCTGGCCAGGGGAAGGCAGGGGGCAGGGCGCAGGGAGAGCTGCAGAGGTGGCAGATCTTTGGGGCAGCCTGCCTTCTCCAAAGGGCGGGGCCAAGGGAGCAGAAAGAGTGCTGGCGGCAAACTGTAAACGAAGGTAACTATCACTGTAAACAAGCCAGCGTGTATGCGTTGCTTGAGGCAGGTGAGCAACTTGTGACTCCGCAGCAGGGAGCTGGTGAGGCTTAGCCCCTATGGAATATGGCAGCTGGAAGAGGGGCAAAGGCAAACAGGGGTGACACTGGCCATCATTGTTTGAAAAGCTGGACACTCCCACTGGCTTCCAGGGCACAGGGGATTCTGGGAGAGGCCTTTTAAAGAGAAGGCAGGCAGAAGCTCACTCTCTTGGTTCTTGGCCTCTTGGCCATTTGGCCTTTTGGCTTCTTGTGTGCTTGCTTTTGCCCCAGAAGGCAGGCAGGAGAGGCAGACACTCAGACCATGTGGCGATTAGGCCTGTCGCGGTTGAAAGCCAGCTCCCGGGAGGCAGGGTCTGTGCCTCACCAGACTCCAGCCTTTGGGACACTATGACCCAGTGCAGCATGGCACATGGGTCCTGGACTGCTTCTTCTCTCTCCCTGAAATCAGCACACCGGGACTGAGAGCAGCACATGGAGGTTTCTGGTGGATGGAGCTTCGCTGGCACAACCGTCTACAGTGATCTGGCTGCACATCCCATACCCCAACCAAGAGAGAGATCTGCGACTGGACGCACGTGCCTGCCCCAGAGAAGATGGAGTCTTGTTTGCATGGCTGGTTTAAGCTCCAGAAGGACACATAAGCAATAATAGGGAACTTCTGGGCATGGCTTTGGTTTGCAATCTTTTTGGGAACAAGGGAGGTTCTGTGTCTTGCAGAAGAGAAGGGTTCCAGGTAGGAATGTTCCCAGCCCCCCAAATTGGAAACCCTGTTAATAAAAATCTATTTCCACACAAATCTTTGTGTTATGCGTGTACATGGCGACAAGTGCTGGATATCATGCTACACAGTCAGAATAATAATTTATTCCTATCTCAAAAAATTATTTTTTAGCTTGTTGTTGCCTTTCCTATATAAAGTTCAACCTATATTTGTATATGTGTAAATGAATGGGAAAATATTTAAAATAATTACTTCATGTTCACTTACTAAATATTTGCTACATATGTAGCTTTGTGTGAATTGTCTCTCCTGCATGAGGCTTCTGGAAAAGTCAAAGTTATCCACCTCATGGAGAAAAACCACCAAAAGTACATTTTGTGTGTTAAATTTTTTGCTAAGTTTGGCATATTTGATGCATTTATTTTCCTTTTACCCTCATTTACTGACATAAGAAATTTTATGTTTATTTATTTTTGCTGTAATGTGTATTTTTGTAAGCCATTTCAAATGAAGTTGAAATATAATCATGTAAAAATATGTAACACTATGGTTTTTATTTTTACAGAAACTCTTAAATCATAGAACCTTGAAGTGATTTGAGGCAACAACATTTGCTGAAGAAAAATAGCTATTACTATAAAAACTCAATTAGCTAGAAACTATAATTAACCAGAATTCATTAAAGATTATTTGAATTCACACAAATGGTTTATACATAAATAGCCATGTGCATTTGATTTAGGAGATTGTTTCTGTAAGACTATTTATGGTAATAAGAAAAATGCACATGGATATAAGCAATTGTAATGTTATTTACATATAACTGAGCACATGGTAAATGTACGTAGAGAGATCAAGCAGTTAAACTATTTTGTTATAATGGGATGACGTCTATATTATGTAAAACACCATACTCAAGTCTGCCAAAAAATTTTTTTTTAGTTTGTTTGTTTCAGTTTCCCTGCTTTGTCATTGCCTGACAGCAATAATGGCATGGCAACTAAAAGCTTAAAGGCTTTTTCGGGAAAAGAGGAGATACTATTTTGTGGTACCAAATGTTTGTTGTATTTGTGATATATCAAGGGAAATTAATGTGAAAATTTTTTTCTCAAAGTGACAATTATCTAAATTCCCTAAAACTATTTAAAATATGTCAAAAATTTGCTAAATATGTAGTAGCCTGTTACTTCTGACAAATTTTCAACAAATATTTAGGGAATGGTTACTCAACACTTCTAAGAATGTTGACTTACCTCTAACTGGAACAGGAATAACCAGAAAGTCCATTAATTCATAACTGACTGTTAATTTCAAAGGGTTTTGGAGTCATATACACTTCAGTAAATTATCCTTCGCAAAACTTTATTGCTTTATCTATTATCTCATTATATTTAATCCTTCTTCAAGGTTTTCACAAATCCTGACAACTTGCATTTTTTAATGGCCTTAAATAAAACATATCCAAAAAAATGAAAACAATATTTAAGGTTCAGTACTCTGCTGAATAAAAGTGATGAGCATGGCCATCCTTGTAGACAAGGTAAACAAAGCATGGCTATTGCCATGCTTTCAAATTCTATTTCATATTTTCAAATTCTAATATCATTAATATGTTATGATTTCTGAAATGGAGGTTGTAATTTATTTCCTTATCTCAGAGGAAAATTTTTCAGCTTTTTATCATTGAGTATGATGTTAGTTGTGGGCTTGTCCTATGTGACCTTCATCAAGTTTAGGTGGGTCCCTTATTTATCCAGGCTGTTGACAATTTTTATGATAAACAGATATTGAATTTTGTCAAATTATTTTTCTGTATCTCTTACAATGATTATATTTTTACCCTTCATTTTGTTAATGTGATGTATCACATAGATTGATTTGTGGTTATTGTATATTGCATCTCTGTAATAAGTATCACTTGAACATGGTGCAAGATCTTCTAAGGTACCATGTAATTTGTTTTGCTCATATTTCATTGGTGATTTTTGCATCCATTCTTTTTTGATAATTAAAAAATATTTTATTAAACATTTAATTCTGGCTCTTTAATATTAAAAACCACATGTTTTATAAATGGGAGCACTAGTTAGCTTATCTGAAGCTTTTTATTTTATTTTTTATGAACACCTTTTTATTGGTTAAAATATCACAAGCTTTTCTATCATAGGTGGTGTCAGGGCTTAAGCACTCATCCAGCCACCTTCCATGTCAAGTATGGTTTCTGATATATTTTACTTGATCAAAATTATCATAACCAGCTTCATATGATGATTATGATAACTACACACCAGGCCTATTAATTTATTTTGAAGTAAATATTCAGATATTTTGCTCCAAATTCTCCAATATTCTTCAGGGATACTGCTCTGTAATTTTCTATTCTTTAGTGTCCTGTCCTGGTCTTGGTATAAGGGTAATTCCGGTCTCACAAAAGGAGTTTAGAGGTGTTCCCTTTCCAATTTTTTGGAAGAGTTTAAGAAGAACTGGTATTCATTCTTCTTTATACATTTGGTGGAAATCACCAGCTAAGCCATCTTGTCCTGGACTTTTGTTTATTTTGAGGTTTTTGATTACCAAATTAATCTTTCTAGTAATCAGTCTGTTAATATTTTTTGTTTCTTCATGATTCAATATTGGTAGGTTGTATGTTTCCAAAATTTTATCTATGTCTTCTAGGTTGTGCAATTTTTTGGCATGTAATTGTTTATAGTAATCTCTTATGATTCTTTACATGTGTATGGTAGTGGTTGTTATATCTACATTTTCACTATGATTTTATTTATTTGAGCCCTCCTTAATTTTTTCTTGATAGGAGGAGTTAAAAGTTTGTTTATTTTGTTTATATTTTCAAATTATAATATTATAAAACATTATGATTTCTGGACTGGAGCTTGTAATTTATTAACATTTGGAATGAATTGAAATAAAATCTTTATGTTTTATCTTTTTAACATGGTCTCAGATCAAGCACTTCCAAGGGCTCATGGACACATAAGAACAATAAAGAGTTATCGAAAAATACTGTTCAGACAAGGTGAGGGCTGCACAGTGCCACATTTAGTCAAAGTATATTGTGACTATGAATAAAACAGTCTTTGCTTTGTTGTTGCTTATTTTTCAAGTAAGCTATATGATTTCACATCTCTGTATATCAGTTCGCATTTGTGTGAGGGGGGTAACTGAATAATATGGCAAATAATTATTATATTTCTAAAACTTTATAAATCAACAATAATAGATATCATCTATAACATTTAATATTTAGATTAATCTCCTCACATAATTTGATTCTTCATATACAATTATGTCAATTAATATGCCTTTTAATATTCTTGCACAGATTATCTGTGACCAATAAATTTTTTGTAATATTCATTTTGATTTACGAAAAATTATCTAGTTTTCTTTGTTTATCACCAATTTATGTACCTAAATCTGGCAAATGTTCTATTTACTAATAGATGTTTGAGATATAAGAGTATTCATAACTTACCTTGAAATACTTTGATAAACTCTTCACAGGGCACTTTTGGTGCTACACATTCTTGAAGTTTGTGCTAACTCCCTTCTGCCTCTCCTGGATTCACAATTCCCACACAAAATGGTGTTTAACTTATCGGTATAGTATTCCAACAGCATGGAATTCTCAAATTATTTTCTTAGGTGGAAGAAGAAATTATTTTGCTAGGTGTTAACCATTATTACTATGTGTAAATCATTGTATTATTATTATTTTGTCAGAGAGTCAGTTTGGGGTCCATATTCTTCTTCATCTTCCACTAATCTCTAGTAAGTGTCTGCTCTCTCATTCCCTTGAGTTTAACAACTCCGGCTTTTTTTTTTTAATATCAGACTGCGTTCTGTCTACTTATTGAATATATTACAAAGAAAAGTACACAATAGCATGTGTTATAAGCATATTTGTGAATTTAGAGACCAAAAGAAGTTACCAGTGCTAATGCCAAATTCCTCTTACCCAAATGTCACTTTCTAATGCTCTTCATGTTATTGTGCGTATAAAATTCTTTGTTTAATCTCACAGTTAGAAGTAAAACCCAGCCCATGAGTAAAATGATTAAACTGGTGAAATATGTTCTGATAAGGCAACAGGAAATCTGAATGAACTGATCATTTTTGACATTATAATAGCATTTACTTTTAGGATGGGAAATGATTATTTGCTCACCAATGGGCTGAAACCCACAAAGAGCCATGGCATCCTGTCACTTTGATTAAATAACTTTAGCTAACCCTTCACCCAGAGGTGATTCTGACGCTGGACCAATGTATTGTGACAAGTATAGTCACCAAATAACCAGAAGCTAAAGTGGTATATTCCCTGAAAATACTAAAATCATTCCTGCGGTTAGATTCCTACATCATCAATCAATATACATTTTTGTCACTGTTACTCATGTTTACATTTCATTTTTTAATCCATACATTAAACAATAAAGCAACACATTTTAGATTTTAAAAAGTGAGATAATTTACAACATATGTATCCTTAATCTGGGAGACTATAACTGTATTTCAAGAAAAAAGAACTTGAACCTAGAAAACTGAGCTACAAATAGGAAGTTAGAAAAGATAATAACGATTTCTTTTTAATGAAACAAAACACACATGCCTAAAACAATGAAAGTAGTAATCATGAAATGTCAAGTAAAAGCCGAAGTAGAACACTGGATAACAATAAATGGTAAGACATGAGAGAGTGACCCAGTTAAGGCTTTCAAATTCTTGACTTTTGGGGACAAGGGAAGAAAGTAATAATTGCATTTTTAAGGGTCACTAATATAATGGGAAAATAGAATGTTTAACATCTAAATCATAGGACTAACTTTCTATATTATAAGAAGCTGAATAAAAATATTTTAATATAGCTACACTAGATTTACAAACATTTAATGAAGCTTTTATAATGCTAAGTACCTAAGAAACTGGAAAATGCTCTCAGATGTTCAGTGGTGGAACTAGCAAATAGTGAATCTTCTAATATATAAAATCGTACCTTCATTATAGGTGAAATAAATCCTCTCACTTATTCTGTTAACTCAATAAGTATTTTTTTTAAATCTGTTTTACTTGCTACTTAGAAGCCACAGAATATTTCTGACTACTAGAACGTGTTCTGTTACCCCATTTGATTTCTTGGCAAGAAATATGATTCACTTTTCACTTGACTAATCTGAAGGTTTTTTCATATTTATATTTTTTATAAAATGTGAAGATATATGCAAATAGTTTGCTTAATAAAGACAAAAGAAGCTCTTTAAAATTATCAAAAACTGCAAAATCCAACAGATTTCACAGTATTGCATTGCTAATTAGTGACTTTTTCTCACAGCATGTTCTAACAATATTTACCTATCACTTTTAACAAAAGGCCTGGGTAGGAAGTATTGTCAATAGTGGAAAAGCTCAAAAAAGTGTGGTGTCAAACAGAACTAGGTATTAGGTCCCTCCAAATATTTAATTTATAAACTTGTAAGGTTAGATCTGTTACTTGATTTTCTCAAAGGAGGTATAAAACAGGCACAATAACACTTATCTCACTTTGGGACAATATCGTCTGTGAAAATTACATGTTAAGTCTGTAGCTATGTATCTGACACAAAGTAAGTCCTCATTAAATTATGTCTACTAGAATAGATTTTCCAAAATACATTTTGATTTTGATCACAAGACTCACTTTGACATCATTTGTCTCTTTTCTGACAGGTTTGATTTTTTAAAAAAATATCAGCATGGTAGAATATTACTATAGTTAGCAAAAATCTTGCTCTGAACAGAGACAATTTAAATTCCTCTGGCTGTTTGTAACCATCTATATATTTTCCCAGCTTTTATAAGACTCTCCAGGCTAATTTTCTCTTTATGAATTTATTTGTAATCAGATTCAAATTTTATTTGGTTGTTTTCATGAATATAGAATGAAACATGCTTTTTTGTCTGTGGGAAATTTGTTTAGGGATTTCAGTTTGCTATTAAAACTCCAGCTGACTATAAAATATTATAAAATATATTTATTAAATTACATAATAAATCGACAGTGTATGAGTTATTATGACAAGAAATGGGAAAATATTTTGATATGACTCATAAAGCTAGAATAAATATTTATGAGTACCTAAAAACAAATAGTTGTTTCTCAAATTATAGAACTTTAAAAAATCAGAGGATTATAAGAGAAACTGAGATAACCAAAAGGTAAATTTGGAAAAAATGAAAAAGCTTGACAATAATTTGGATAGAGAATATTAATAGAGAAAGTAAAGAAAAGGAAAAGTCTCTGGTTGTAGGGACAAGCCTGATTTAAGAAAATTTTTACCTACAGTAACAAACAATACATTTTAATAATTTTTAGAGGTCATCGGAATTATTCCATTGAAGTTTTAATAATCATTAAATATAAATTACATTCATATATCTTAATTTAGAGAAAAATTTAAAGATTTTTTTGAAAAAATGTTTGGAAATGTACATAAATAGCATAACAGTATGATAGCATTTATAATTTGTAATATCATGTTCATTAGTCAGTATAATACCCATAACATACAAAAATGAAGTTTATCATATAGAAATTGAAAAGTAACTCAGTGATCAAAAATAATTATAATGCTATACAATTGGGGGTTTAAAACTAGTACTGACAAAATTTACTCCTTTAATTTACTTAAAGTCTTTAAGTTTTAGTTATCTCTAGTGAATATTAACAAAATTATGGTACATGGTCTTTTTAAGGATTAAATAAAATACTATTTAAAGTACTTAGAAAAGGGTGTACCAATAATAGTGTTTCAATATGCATTAGCTCTTCCTAGGTACTTCTAGTAAGTGCTTTATTGGGGACAGCAGAACATTGATGGAATGAGGAGGAAAATAATTGAATTCTTGCAGAAATTCAGAAATCACATTGTATGCACGGTAAATACAATATTGCTAAAGATAAAGGAGGGTAAGAAATACAGTTCACATATTTAGGGGAAAGAAAACAGAGGAAACAGGATTTTACATTAACTCAATGCCTTTCCCTTTCTTCTGTTACAGAGATTGGTGGTTCCTGGAATTAATGTTGCGCTCGGATGCACATAAGGACTACTTTTCTCACAGACCACAAACGCAGTAAGAATTTATGGAAAAATTGTAACCCTGTACCTAGACCTGAAAGCTTGCAGCGGGTCAGGATGGTCCTGCTGACAATGGCCTGCCTGGCCTTGTGTCTCTGAGACTCTTCTTCCCCACATGCAGGGGAACAGTGCAGTCTATCTCCAGTCTTAAGTAAGGGACTGCCATGACTTAGGAGCGGAATCAGGAAAGTTTGTCTGTAATTTCTAAGTGCTAAAAATTTAGGCTTTGTGAACCATTTAGTTTCACAACAGCTCAAACCTACAGAGTAGCATGAAGGCAGGAATAAAAAAAAAATGTAGATAAATGTGACTGTGGTCCAATAAAATTTTATTTAAGAACATGGAAATCATGGCCTGGTGGTTCAGTTGGTTGCAGCACCGTCCTGACTTGCCAAGGTTGAGGGATCGATTCCCAGTCAGGTACATACAATAATCAACCAATGGTGCATTAAAAAGTGGAACAGCAAACTGATGTTTCTCTCTCTCCCAAAAAAAAGGGGGGGGGAAGCTGATTTTTAAAATGTTTTTACCACTTTTTTCCATTAATTAAAATATATTTAGGAATATAAAATCCATTTTTGGTGGGCCATAAAAAAATAAGAGGCAGATTAGATTTTGTCGGCTGGCAATGTTTCGCCTAACCCTGACTTACGCTACCATGACAATCACATAGAGACAGAAAAGAACTGACACAGAAAAGGGACAGTGCACCTAAGCTGTGTGAACTCAGAAAGAGGGTAATCAAAATAAAGAGTGCAACATGATTTATCTGCTAGAAAAGAAAGATTATAAAAATTCTAAAAAAATAATTATTATGTATACATATGACTAATAATAATAGCACTTAAGTGTATCCAATGCAACATCAAAAAAGTTTTTGGAAGTAAAATTTTATTTTTTAATGAAATTATTAAACAGGACATCAAAATTTCTTTAACTAAAAAGCTTGCTTCCTAGTTAAAAAAAAAAATATATATATATATAAAATTAAAGGAAAGAATAGTTCTAATTGAGGCCTAAATTATGGACCAAGTAAAGAAATTATCCTAAACATAAATAGGAATAAAAAGGAAGGACAATAAAATAAATAAGACAATTATGAGAAAAAGCATAAGAAACCTGGAGTTCAGACTCAGGAAATTAATCACTAAATAATAAAATTCAGAAAAAAAATAGCTTACAGTAAAGAAGTAATGATTTAACAAACCAGGACTATTCCTCGACCAAAAAAAGATCCAAGTCTACTTTTCATAGATGCATTGAGTTCTTGCAGATCAAGCATGAAAAATACACTCATAGGCTAGGCATCTCATGGCAAATCCATAAATTCTCATCTACTTCATAGGAACTGGTAAAACGATTTTAAAAACATATACAATTATTTTTACAATGTAAAGTTAATGAAACAGTACTTTTGAAAAAATCTTTATTTTTCTTATAATATCCATTTCCATTACTTCTTTCCACTTAATGGCTAATTTTTATTTTATTTTTTTAATTCCCTCCACTACATGACTATGCCAACCTACCCATATTCACAAGTGTTTATATGTAATATTCAGGGGGTTTATAAACTATATTATATCTAAAATATGTAATATTAATCCTTTACCACTATTCATATTGGAAAATAAAACCCTAACAATAAAATACTCTACAACTCTGAAAATAATGAAGAAAGGAAAAATTATGCTGAGTCATTTGAGAAATAAACTTTAAGGACAGAAGAATTAAAATGTATATACTACAAAAGTGCAAAAGAGATCGAAGAACTGGGTCTATTAAGTCGCTAAGTCCCATGTGGACAGGTGATTAAGTCAAGAAAGGGCTATAGAGAGAAAAGAATTAGAATAAACAGCTTTTAGGTTTTGTGTGTGCATATGTGTGTCATAATGTAATTAAGAGTTAGTATCAGAGTATATAATTATAGTTGGGGAATAAACATCAAAAATTCCAAAATGTATATGGAAATATACATTCCATAATTCCATAAATTAACTCAGTCATAAAACACTTTCATTAAATGAATATGGATGTCTAATAATCTGTATTAATTGGAGGTAAATGTGAAACTCTTTAAGTTGGCTTTGTCAAGCTCAAAAATAAAATAGCCAGGTATTTTACCAGCAAAAAAAAAGGTAGTAGCAGATAATTTCAATTTGGGACAAGCTAAGTATGTTAAACCACGCGCAAGTCCATACATGCAAAGGGAAGGTTAGCTTTTATTAGGTTTTAGGAGGAAACTGGGGAGGGTTGTTTTGAGCAGAATTTCATCGAGCAAGAACAAGCGTTCAAGGCTGTGGCAGTTTCTCATTGGCTGGAAGCAGCGGTTAGCGCATTATTGTCAGGACAGGGAGAGATCTATCTTCCTCCCCTTAAAGTAGCAGATAAAATTCCTACGGGAAAAATGTTCTCCCTTATCAAAAAACTGTTGTCCCTTGGCATCTGTGGGGTATTGGTTTCAAGATCCCCAGGATACCAAAGTCTGCAGAAACCTAAGTCCCTTATTTAAAATGGCATAGAAATTATGTGTAACCTACACATATCCTCTGTATATTTTAAATCATTTCTAGATTGCTTATAATATTTAATACAATGCAAATATTATGCAGTAGTTGCTGTAGTGTCTAAGAGAATAATGACAAGAAAAATGTCTGTACCTGCTCAGTGCAAATGCACCCATCGTAGGCTAACAACATAGTACAAATCAGCAAAAAAATATTTTTTTAAAAATATTTCTCATCTGTGATTGTTTGAATCCAGAGATGTATATGTGGGGCCTGCAGATATGGGGGCCTACTGTAATTCTTACCTTCCATTCCTCTATTGGTTATGTGAGCTGCAAGGAGTGGCACCTATGTGACAACTTCCCTTTCAGGGATTCTTGACACCATTTCGTTAATTTATTTAATTAATTTATGTTTTATTTTTACTGTGTCTCTTTTTTCATTTTTTACAGAATTTAATGGAGTGACATTGGTTAACAAAATTGTACTGGTTTCAAGTGCTCAATTCCACAACTCATCATCTGTACATTGTACGTCCCCCATCCAAAGTCAAGTGTCCTTTCATCATCTGTTATCCCCCCATATCTTCCTCTACTTCCACCCTCTCTTCCCCAGCAATTACCACACAACTCCATCTTAAATGAGGTTTTCTTTTTTTATTTTCATACCTTAAATTCTATATATTTCAAAATCTCCAACTTGAGATATAACTGATTACATTATAACATGGTTTTTGTACGTTAAGCTTATATAACAACTTTCATAGAATCTAATGTTTGTTTTTTCTAGGTTCTATAATGAGGAGATGTAATCTGTTAATACACATCATATACAAATACCAAAAAAAATTTTATATGACTGGCAAATATTTTATCAGCAAGTGTTGCACTAGGTTTTATTCTTCAGTAATGTTAAATGTTTGAATCTAAGTAAAAATTAATAAACACAAAATAGGTAGTAATAAGGTTATTACAGGAAAGAAAAAATATTGGAGGGGGGATAAAGAAAGAGGAAGAGAGGATCATGACCTTGGAAACAAAAGATATGAGGACAACTTATGTCCCAATAGGAAAAGGGATGGAAATGGACATTTGGAAGGGTACCAAGATAGAAGCAAAGACTAGGCATGGAAAGGGAATGAGGTTGGAATGAAAAGGAGGTTTTTGTGCCAGAAGGAAAGCAGATCTTGGGTTCTGAGCCAGGTCGGACTGTGAGGGTGGTGGAGTCTGTTACGGGATTGAGTTGTGGCTGGAGGGGAGAACAGGATGCGCCTGGCCAGGGGCAGGCGAGCTGGAACAAAACTGCAGTGTGTGAAGTGAGAGAAATGTGTTCAGAGCTGTTGGAGGTTGCGGTTATTTAATCATAACTTTGTTCCTTCTGGTGCCAGAAGACTGATGGAACTCCCTCCCACAGAGGTCAAACAAATGGTTTTCTCAACACACTTAGTCAATTACCCACCCTGTGAATAGAAGGTCAGGATGCTGAGTAACCACATTTAAGACAAATGGGATACATTAAATGTGCAGTTGCTTACAAGGTTCCTATGACCTAACCATTCGAGGAATTTAGATACTACTCTGCTAAGACCAGAAGAACCGAATGATCACTATGTTAAAATACTTGTTTTAATATTCTTATAAGAAATTATTAAGGATTACATATACTAAATGATAAACATTTAAAGGGATCTAAAATTTCACTATCGGCATACCTAAGTAGAAATGGTTATTAACTCTTGAGTCAGAAAATGTGAAATTGAATCCTAGGTTTGTCATTTACTATTTGAGTAGATACTCTAACTAATGTCTCAGAGCCTTAGTGTTCTACCGTTAATATTTAAATAGTAATATAAATCCTGAGTGCTGTGTCTAATGATAAATTGTGGCTAAATATGGTTTAGTATAATACCTGGCACACATAATAAATATTATTTATAGAAGATACTTGCTAAGGTCTCCCTATATAAACTCTCTTCCTAACAGCTCTCAAACTTTCCTAGTTTTACGAAACATATTTTCTTAATCCACTCCTAGACTTATGGTATAGCTTTATTTAAAAACTATCCCCTTCTCCTGAATAAAGATCCCTTTAGTCAGCTGTTCAGTCAATCAAGCATTGATGTTTATTAGGGAGTAAAGAACGGCTTCCTTCACAAGAGTTTTCAATTCATGCTTATGATATTTTTTTACACTGTTCCCATCTTCAGGACTCATTGTTTCTATTTTTTGTAATTCTAATATGATGTAGCTTGAAAATATACAAACATGTTATAATTTCTTACCATAATTGATAGATCCTATTATATTTAATAGCCCTTGGTATTTAATAATACACTGACATGCAGTACAGTTGGTACCATATCACATTTTGCTTTGTTTCCCTCAAATATCATATAAAGTTCTTTTTTAAAAAATGTGATCTTCATTGTATTTTTTCCATTACCACTTAGTTCCCTTATACGAGGGGACTGTTAGGAAATGGGCTGCACAACAGGACGTGAGCTTGAACATCATGGACTTGAATCATCTGGAAACCAACCTCTCCCACCCCCAATCCATGGAAAAAATTATCTTTAACGAAACCAGTCCCTAGTGACAAAAAGGTGGTGGACTGCTGCCTTATAACCCCTTTCCCCAGCAATCACCACACTGTTGTCCATGTCTATGAGTCCTTTTTCCTTTTTGCTCAATCCCTCTACCCCCTCACCTTCCCCCACCAGCTGTCACCCTGGTCTCCCATCTATGAATCTGTCCCCATTTTCCTTGTTAGTTCAGTTCGTTTGTTGAAATCTGCCAATCCGTATACTTCTAGTATCCCACTGAGAGGAGGGACAGTACCTGGGAAGGGTGGCAGAGCTTCTACCCCTACCACCTTTATGTTTTTCACTGTACCTGGGAATTAAACTGACATAAGACAAATTAGCAAGAGAAAAGCTTATAATTGTTTTTTTAAGTTTTACATAACAAAAAAACCTTCACAGAGAACAAATACATGATGAGGTCTGTAAGGTTTTATATCAGGTTGTGGAAATTTAAGTAGATTCTGGAAAAGTAGCTGTATTGTGTGGGAAAATGAGAATTACTTTAAGAAGATCTGTTTGTACAGAACTTTCTTGTCCTTGATGATAAGAATGTTACTTTCCTTCTGGTATAGGAAGAATACCCTTCACATGGGAATTTTATCTCCTACTGTCAAGGAAAAGAAGGAAGTTCAAAGTGTTTTCTTGCACTTCATGTTTCTCAAATGCTTTTCATTCACAAGAGTGAGTTAAAGACCTGCCAGGGCAGCATATTTTGGGGTGACATATTTTGCTACCACTCATGAGTAAAATATAGCTAATAAAATTTGAGTGATTATTTAATTTGAGAGGCATATGGCAAGGTCTGTCTGGAAAAAGTCCAACCATTGTTAATGTATTGAGAACAATGTTACAACAGTGACATTGATGTAACCTGGCAACCAAAGAGAGTAAACTGGAATGTGCATGCATGAACAATGACAACTTCACTGTACTAGTCAGTGGGGTGGTAGACACCGTTGAGTGAGCATGTATATTGTGTGGCTGTCACATTCAAAATGACTGAGCAAGTAGAGCAACGAATCTGCATCAGATTTAGTGTTAAGTTTGAGCATTCCTGCGGAAACTGTTCAGATGATTCAGAAGGACACAGTTATGGGTAACTGGTGACTGGCAACCTTGTTACAACAACATGCTCACTCATGTATCACATCTCATGCAGAGTTTTTGGTAAAACATCAAATCACCCAGGTGATTCAGGCCCCCTACAGCCCAGATTTGGTACCCTGTGACTTCTGGCTTTTCCCAAAACTAAAATCACATTTGAAAGGGAAGAGATTTCAGGCCACTGATAAGATTCAGGAAAATACAACAGGGCAACTGATGGCAATTTGGAGAACTGTGTGAGGTTCCAAGGTGTCCAATTTGAAGGGGACTTAGGTGTCATTGTCCTATGTACAATGTCTCTTTTATCTTGTATCTTCTTCAACAAACGTCTCTAGTATTCACATTACATGGCTGCTGGATGCCTCTTGAACAGATGTCATATTTCAGAGGATCACAATTCCATAAATTCCTTGTGCATTTTGGGGTCCTCTGCTGAATGAAGAAAACCTAACATTAATAGCAGTCATTATTATCAGTTAAGGTGGTACCTGTAATAAATGGGCAATCTTCTTTAGCCAAATCCAGATTTTAGAAACTCTTTATCCTGAATCTAGATCTTGTCAGTGATGTATCTACAAAAATTGGGAGGAAGGAAAGAAAATCTACAGAAAGATATCAAATCTACTTATACTATTATTGACAAATGTCTCACGTCATGAAATTCAAATATTTTATGCTTCTTATTTCCTTTTCCTTGACTCTCACAGAATATGTACATAAATTACTACAAGAACAAATAACTAGAATAAAGAGAAAAATAGCCAAAGAGTAGAATCAGATGAACTTGCAGGAGCAGTATGGTACCTTCCCAAGTTTAGCACTACAGTGCTTAAGACTACATAACTTCTGTGTGTCCCAGGGCTCTCACCAGACAGGGCACCATTTGCACAGGAGAGAGATGAAGTGAGGTGACTAACTCTCTATTCTAATGGCTTCTATCAGAAAGTAGAAGAGGAAATAACAAAATGACAACTTGATCTTTAACATAGTTACTTATGAAGGGAAAGATTGTTTAGTAGTCAGTTAGAAGGCAAATTCTCCCAAAACAAAATGAGATATGAGAATAGTATTTGGTGTGAGAATATTCTTCTTCATAGAAGACAACAGTGTCAATGTACTACTTAACCCTTCATTAATAGCTCTACTAAATGTCCTATGCATGTTCACATTACTTCTCTTTGGTTTTTGATCTCAACATTTGCAGTCTTACAGAATTTTCCTAATCTGAAATCTTTGTACTTTGAAATTCACATTCAAAATATCATGGTTCATGGTTAGTAGTTTTTATTTTCTTCCTTCTGCAAGAACGTAGTTTCCAAAGTTTTCTGCAATCAAAAGGTGTATTTTTGTCATTTAATAACACATTTCTCAATACTTTGAACTGACTCTATTCCTAAATATTGGATATCAAACAAACACATCTACTTCCTCCTGAAGGTCCACATATCAGGTTTAGAAAATTTCATCTCTCTCCTGAGAGCAATCCAGTGGCTGCACGGGAAAATATAACACAAGAGTCTTCTTGAGCATAAATGGCGAATCATGCAGAAAATCTATCTTAGGCAGTAAGCAGAGGACAAATCACAGACTCTGTTAATCTGTTGATCTTTTCTCTGGGATATCTTCCATCATTTTATAATCCTAAACTTATTCCACTTTATATTTCTAATCCTAACCTCTCTTTTAAACTATAAATTAATAGACTTCAAAATAGCTTTTCCAATTATAGCATAAAAGAGATTTAGGTAAATTTTTCTTCATTCTCCATTTTTCAGTGTAATTTAAACCAATCAAAAGTACTTGTGAGATACAAATGTAGGCTATGTTTATATGATTTGATCAAATGAGGCCTGACTTATTGGTTATAATTCAATATTTATGCAATTCACTCTATAATTATTATTTATTAAAATTCATTCTGGAGGATTTCTGGAGAGATGAAATATGAATGTGTGTGTGTGGTGTGTGTGTGTATACATATATTCCTTGGTTTGGGGAACTTACAATGTAAGTAGACAAGATGCACAAAATATGAAGCAAGTCCAGAGGTAAGAGTGAGTAACTGAGGAATTGGGTTTGGAAGAGAGCAAAGGTAGCATAAGTATACACGCTGCACTTGCCAATCTCTAGTTACTGTTTCAAATATAGTACAAAAATGCTCAAATAATGATCTATATTCATTTAATATCAAATAACATGCAGCACATAGTCACTGCTTCAGCTTCTACTCAATTTCCAGCAAAGCATCTGTGATGATTTTAATGCATTAACTTAATAACTACTGAGTAAGTCCCTATTATGTGCTAATGATTGTTGTATATTTTGGTGATTTATCAATAAGAAATGCACACATTAAGCGAGTAAATATATACACACATAACATTTTACACAGTGATTTACCCTGAAGAAAACAATCAGTGTAAAAAAAACTAGGAAGTAAACAAATGAAATGGGATGGGACTTTTTTGAAAGAAGGTGTGAAAAGACTTCTCAAAAAAGAGACCTTTGATCAGAGATCAGCTTGATGAGAAATTGTGACCCATATAAAAATATGAGAAAATAATTCCAGGAAGAAAACAGTCAGTGAGCTTAGAGACCCTGAGGCAGGAAAGAATCAGTATATCTGAAGGACAGAAAGGAGAATGTGGCTACAGTGTGATTAAGAAGGGGGAGAGTGGCATTGCATGATACTGTAGAAGTGGACAGCAGGTAGGCTACCAAAATAAATAAATACGTAGGTAGATAGATAGATAGATGATAGATAGATAGATAGATAGATAGATAGATAGATAGATAGATAGATGATGATAGATAGATAGATAGATGATGATAGATAGATAGATAGATAGATGATGATAGATAGCTAGATAGATAGATGATAGATAGATAGATAGATAGATAGATAGATAGATAGATAGATAGGCCAACAAGTGCAAGACTTGAGAGAGATCTGCTTTTACTTTAGATGTGATTCAAAGCTTCTGCTGGGCAATTTTGAAAATGGGAGAGATGTGATCTGAATTACCTTGCTGGAGGAGGAAGGAACAAACTTGCAAGAGTGTTTGTAGGCTATGTTGGGTGTTACATTAGTAACATGATGAAGGATTATGATTCTGTGAAATCAGTGTTTGGAGTGGAGACATCAAGAAGTGTCAGGCTTCTGATGTGTTTTGGTCATAGAGTAAAATAATTGATATACAGATACAGGAGATAAATGAAAGAAGAATCTTGGATTACTCTGAATTTTGTGTGTTTAGATAATAGGTAACTGGTGAATGTACAAATAGTGACACATCTAAATGTCACATGGACAGTTGGACAAAGTCATGTGCTCCTGCCATACACCACAGCCCATTTTCAACATTTCTTTCCTCTGCATTGAGCCATGGTTAGTTTGACTCAGGAGGGAAGTCAACCCATGAGGACAGCATCCTCTGGGCTCACCTACCAAGGGACTTATCACTGTGTTCTGTCAGTGGGAGGATTATCATTCTGTTCAGTCATTGGGAGGATTACGATGACCTCCTAAATTATATATATACATATATATGTATATATATAAGTGATTGATATAGATAGATACATAGATAAATTATTTCTTGGCTGATACACTTAACTTGCATATTCAAATAGATAACTAAACTCAAAATGTTCCAAGTTGAACTTTCCGTGGATTCATTCTTTCTTTCCTATTTCTTTTTTTGAGTCCCACTGCCAATCTATAAATTCCTGACTCTCAAACCTATGAATGCATTTGATTTTCTGACTATGGGCATATACTATTTATTAAAGTTATATTGATAAAATCTCAGAATAGTTCACTGAATTTTTCTTTAAGTATCACATTTACTGCCTTTGTATAGGTAGCTGTCATTTCTTTTCTAGAATATTCTTACAGTGCCTAAATCTGTTCTCCAACTTATGAACTAGGGTCCTATTAAAATTCAACTATTCCAATGTGTGCCATGTGTAAAATCTTCAACCACATTGTAATATTCTAGACTGAAGTCTAAATGTCTTTTCTTTGCATGCAAAACTTCGTGTTATGTTCTTACTAACATTTCATGCTCAACTCCAATCATATACACATCCCAACCTTAACACACACATACACACATACCACACTGGGATCCAGTGAAAATGATTATATTCAAATTTATGCATCGACAAGATATTTTGAATCTACTGCTTGCTTTAATTACCCTCTCTCTCACATGGAATGCTTTTTCGGCCCACTTTCTCTAAACTACTGTAAATGTAATCAGCTAATCAGCTCTAGACCTATTCTTGTCCCAATTAGCATTATCTCCTTTGTTCTTGATGCCTCAAAATAAATCTAGACCTTTATATTTATACCTCTAGCACTTTCTTACAAACAGTAGTTTCTTTTTTTTTTTTAACTCTTGCAATTAAACAAAAAGAAGAGCATCTTTCCCAGTGTCCTGGCTGTTAAATCTTAGGCTCATTACCTCAGGAAATCAGATGCTCCATTCTGAAACTGTGAAATGTGGTGGAATTAAAAATGGATAGTAAGAGAATTATTCAGGGTTTATGTTGTTATAAGTTCCCCAGAGTTGGTGGTACTGACACCACCCTAGCCTTGGTTTCTAAGAAAGATGCCCCAGGAACAGGGGACAGTAGTAATAACCTCAGCTATCACGCATTCCCCAAGCCTAAATTCTTACTTCACTTCCTAAAATATTTCTCATTCCCTGTGCCTGCAAATATTTTGATCTACTTATATACATACATATAGTTCTCTAGTTTATTTAGCTAAATTTTACCTAGGAAAAATAACCTGGACTGAAATGTTTTTATATACTCAAGGCCAACTCGTATGCTTATATTATTGAAGCTTAATTTATATTTGTGGGCTATATAAATGAATAAATTAGCTGTCTCCTTAAAGATGAACAAAGTAAATAAAGTTAACTTTGTTGAGTCCTTATTTTGTGGGAAGCTCTTAGCAACATGTTTGGTAGAAACGATCTTATTTTCCTAAACTCATCCCTACGAGGCAGGTATATTATTTCTGCTTTACTGTGGAGGCCATTGAGGTAGAGAAGTTTCACCCATTTACATGGGTGAAGTTATAATTATTCTAAATAATAATTATAGAGGGAATTGCATAAATATTGAATTATAACCAATAAGTCAAGCCACATTTGATCAAATCATATAAACATAGCCTACATTTGTATCTCACAAGTACTTTCGATTGGCTTAAATTACACTGAAAAATGGAGAATGAAGAAAAATTTACCTAAATCTCTTTTACACTATAATTGAAAAAGCTATTTTGAGGTCTATTAATTTATAGTTTAAAAGGGAGGTCGGGATTAGGAATATAAAGTGGAATAAGTTTAGGATTATAAAATGATGGAAGATATCCCAGAGAAAAGATCAACAGATTAACAGAGTCTGCAATTTGTCTTCTGCTTACTGCCTAAGATAGATTTTCTCCATGATTCACTATTAAGTAGTGAAGCTCGGATTTGTACATAGATATCTGTCTCCAGAACCCACACCCTTTCATTTCATTGTCCCATGTTGCCTCCTAACTCTGAGTAAGAAGTGTTTAAAAAAAAAAAAAGTATTTGCTTGATTATTGTGATCATTGCCAGTTTAAGCAAAAAAGAAAAAAAGAGTATATAAGACTATTTTTGTTATTCATTTGCCCCCAAATAAAAGGAAATATGAAAAACATAGTTTGATGCAAAATCAGAAGTGAAAAATAATTTTAAAGATCATTTTCCCAACTGTGTGGTTTGCTCCTCAGTCAATATGCTTTGTGAATGAATCAATTGATGTTACCATGAACAGCCAAGAGAAGAACATAGGCCCTTCAATTTTTAAAACCTAGTATGGATGGACCTGGAGAACATTGTGTTAAGTGAAATAGTCAGTCAGAGAAAGACAAATACCATAAGATTTCACTCGTATGTGGAATCTGATGAGCAAACTGAACTAACAAGGAAATAGAGACAGACTCATAGATAGAGAGCAGGATGACAGCTGAAGGGAAGCTAGGAGATGGAGGCATTGAGCAAAAAGGAAAAAGGACTCAAGGATGCGGGCAACAGTGTGGTGATTGTGGAGGATTTTAAGGGGACTAAATGGTAATACAATAAGAAAGGATTTTAAAAAGTCTAGAGTCTATCATTCTCTGTTAAATGAGCATCACATTTCATAAATTTGCATATGTTATAGCAGAAATGTATAAAAATATATGTATTATTGTAAATAGCTAGATTTTATTTCCACATAAATTTGATTTTCCAATCCTATGTTTTATAAAGGCAAAGTTAAGCCAAAATAAGAATTAGCTTGGCTTGGTAGATGCAGAATAACAATGAAGAACTATCTTTTGAATATCTTCCTAAGTGCCCTTATATTAAACCTAAGAAAGGAATATAGGAAAGAGAGTTCCAAAGCTTTGGAACTATGACAAAGACATCCTCCCCTGAATTTTATATCATTTACCTCAGCTAACTACAAAATGTCAGAAATAAAAAGACACCACCAGAAATCTTTTTTTTCAGATCTTAACTTTTCACCCCAATTATGGCCTTAAGAACAAAGTACAAAAAATTTCAAACACCACAAAATTAAAGTAAAATGAAACTGGGCAATTTCCAGAAGACTTGCTTTCAATTGTATGTATTAGAGAAAGAGTTACCTTCTAAAAGTCAATAGTCTACATTCATGACTTTTTCTTCACTTATAAAACGTTGACATTACAGGGATTATAATTGTGAAATAAAAGCCCAATACTTATACTCAATATTGTTAAGTATAATTCTCCAAAAATGAGCAGGTGATAACTCATGTATTCACATCCATTTATTAAATACAAAAAAATTAGGTAATATCATATCTTAAAATCTGTGACCTGCAAAATTTCAATAATTATGTATATGTACCTAAATTACATAAAAGATATAGCATTATTGGGCATAAATGATCTACACTGAAAATCACTGATACAATCATTTCCTTAGTTAACCATTAAAATGTTTGAGTATTTAATGTGTATGCTGAATGCTAATATTTTGAAGTATTTTTTATTCTTATGTGAAGGGCAAGGGATTGTGTTAACCCAAAGGGAGACAGGTTTTAATTCTAAGTTTATGTTAGTTTTCTTTTCTAAATTCACTAGGAGAAACAGAAAGATGGGAGTATAAAGAGATATTGCAAGGAACAAAAAAAGAATAAGAAGGGTAATGGAATTAATATCCAAACTAATCTAACTCAAATTCTTTATAATATTACTAGTTACATAGAAAGCATTTTCTCCTTGAAAACTTCACTTTCCCAGTCCATGTTCGATGGAGTCCTACTCTGATTTGTTCCTTTGCTTTTCAGGCCTGAGGTTTAGCTTTTACGCTCTCAGGTTTCATTTCCTGCCCCTCTGGGATTTGTTTATCTGTTTTCTGGGAGCTAGATTTCCCACTGCACTGATTAAAAAGGAAAAAAAGAAAAAGTCCTGGAGTTTTAAAGAGTTGCCAAGAGGAACCAGAAAGTGATACACAAGCAAATCTCTACAAATATAAAAATAGATATTTATGTCATTTCCATCCTTCATTGATATACTGGCTGAAGTACTTAAAAAATTAAAACATAGATTCCCCAAATATTAATTTCAAAAATATATAAATCATCAGTTTGAAAGGGCATGTAGGTTGTCAAATAGGATATGTAAGAAGAAAATCCAAAAACAGAATTGGTATACTAAAATTTTAAAGCATCAAGAGACAACTCTGAAGACTTCTAGAAATAAAAATGAATTTACTAAAAATTAAGGATTGGCTTTCCTAAGAGCAACAATGGATGCATAAAATCAGTGGATTATTATTTACCACTTTTAGAATGTAAAGAATTTATTACTTTTGATATGGAACAGACACACTAAAATGAACATATAACTTGGCCAAAAAATCCTCAAATTATTAAACAATGAACATGAGATAGACTGCATTACCTATTTATAATAATATAAAATTGCAAGTTACAAACAAATGGAGATATTAAAATATGTTTATGAAAACAGTTGTAAATAGTCCACGGGCAAAAGAAAAAAACCTTAGGAAAGATTATGGATTACTTAGACTGAATTATTGTACCCGGACCTATAAGAAATAGCTAAAGGAAAAAATTTAACATGGAAAATGTTTTTCATAAATATGAAAAGTTTGAAAACCATGAACTCAGTCTTTAACTCCAAAAGATTAACTCCAAAAAGATTTAACTCCAAAATATTAGTAGAATAAACCACTCAAAACCAGAAATAATGACATAAATCAATAAAAGAAATAAACAATTGGAGATAAATTACAAAGTTTTGCATGGTTCATCAAACATGTATATTACTTCACAATTAAATTGTCATTTTTTTAATCAAAATGATATACTGTTTCAGCAGAAAATTGTTTTTGGAAAAATTTCAAAGCTGAAACAAAATTTTTATATACTATGATTGAACACAGTGTAACATTCACTCCATTGCAAAATATTTTGGAATTTGTTTAACTAGCAAAATTAATAGTAAACTGAAAACATTGACATTTGTCTAATTTCAATGATTTGGCTATTACAATAAAATATATACTTCTATTTCTTTTTATCTACCTACCTACCTACCTACCATCTATCTCTCATCTACCTATCATTCTGCCTCTTCTATCACTCAGGAAAACACAGTTAAATCCTTAAATGCAAATATAAAGCAAAAACAGGACAAAAACTACTTGGTAAGCACTCTAATTGAATCTCTGTTTCCTAGTACATTTAAATCTAATAATTTTCCTATTCCTTTTTTAGTTTCTTAAGTCAAATACTATAGTGGCAAAGTTACTATGTAGATTATTGGCATATCTCAAAAAATTTTGTATGGACATTGTCCATACTATATTTTCTCAGCTTAAGAGAAACAAACATTGATATGTTGGCACAGTCTTCAACATATAATTTAGTAAATATTTGAACAAGTATTTCTCTGAAACTATTTCATTTACCTATCAAAACTGTGTCTACATTACTTTGTTGTTAAATTTTAGGAAGGCAAGAAGGTTTGTTGAACAACAGGAAGACAAGCTACTTCCTGTTGTTGCCAGATAATAAAAAATGGAGAAAATTTAATTTAGTGAAAAATAAATTTCTAAGGAAAAAAGAGAAAATAAATTTTAATTTAAAGTCAGAAATATATATGTAAGAAATGAATTTGTTGGGCATGTAATATGTGTATATATAGATATTATAAACATTAATTTTTATATTTGACTAAGATTTCTAGGGAATATATATTTGAGTAGATATTACATGTATTATATATAAATATACATTTATTAAAATATATTATTCAAACATATGTACATATATTATATTGATATATGACTCCAACAAAAATTAATATATGGACTAATGACATTAAACTAGTATTTGTTATTTAATGCACCACTAGTACTTCATCACTTGGAGCAAAATATGAATTTTCATGTCATTCTTAGTTGGCAACCAAAAATCTAAGAATTAATGTTTTACAGTCACAGCCCCGTTTCCATCAATGTTACAATGTTAATAAATTTTCCAACATAGTCACATAAAGTATCTAAGTTTCAATTTCGACTCGATGGTGAAAAATGGAATGTTTTTCCTCTAAGATTAGGAACAAAGCATGAATGTCCACCCGTGTCATTGTTATTCAACATAGTACTAAAAGTCAGAGTCAGAGCAATGAAGCAGGAGAAAGAAATAAAAAGCAACAAATACAGTAAAGTTTCAAAGCACACAAACAATGTACAAAAATCCATTGCATTCCTATATACTCACAATGAAGTTTCAGAAAAAGAAATGAAAAAATTCAATATTTTTGCAATTGCAAAAAAAAAAAGACCAAAAATTGAACTTAACAAAGGATATGAAAGACCTACACACTGAAAACTACAAGACACTATTGTTAAAAGAAATTGAAGAAGACACAAAAAAATGAAAAGATGTTCCATGTTCGTGGATTGGAAGAATCAACATAATCAACATAATTAAAATATCTATATTGCCCAAAACAATACACAGATATAATGCTATCCCCATCAACATTCCAAAGCCATTTTTTAAGGAAATAGAATTTGACCCCAAAGAGAATTATAAGCAAAAATAAATGAATGGAACTATATTGAACTAAAAATCTATACTGAAAAGGAAACCATCAGCAAAACAAAAAGGCAACCAACCAAGTGAGAGAAGAAACTTGCAAACAACAGCTCTGAAAAGGGGTTACTATCCAAAACATGCAAAGAACCCATACAGCTCAATAGCAAACGATCAAATTAAAGAACAGGAAGGAGACCTGGACAATCACTTTTCCCAAGAAGATGTACAAATGGCCAACAGATGTGTAAAAAGATGTTCCACTTGACTAATTATTAGAAAAAGGCAAATCAAAACAACATTGTGATACCACCTCACACCTTTTAGAAAGCTTATTATCAATAAGACAAGTTAAAAATAAAGTATTGAAGAGGTTATGGAGAAAAAGGAGCCCTCATTCGCTGATAGTGGGAAAGTAAACTAGTACAGATACTAGAAAAACAGTGGAGGTTTCTCAGAAAATTAAGAATAAAGTTACTATATAACTCAACCCTCTTCTGGGAAACAAGTGAAGTGTCCTGAATATTACTGTTGTAATAAAATGTTGGGTATACATACAATGCAATACTACTTAACTGTAAGAAAAGATTAAATGCTGCTCTTCAAGGCACCATGAATGACCCTTGAGACTATCATGCCAAGCAAAATAAGTCAGAATAAAAAAGTAAAGAACTATAAGATTTCACTCATATTGGGGATATAAAACTGAAATCAATAAATGAACAATCAAACAAATAATAACTCATAAACACAGACAGCAATCTTGTGTCTTACCCAAAGGGTAAGGAGGCTGGGGAGGTTAGCAAAGGTTAAACGGGGATCACATATATGGTGATGGAAGGAGATTTCACTTTGGATGGTAAACACACAATACAACATACAGATGTTGTATTACAAGATTGTGACCTTGAAAGCTATATAATGTTATTAAACAATTGCAACCCAATAAATTTATTAAAAATTTAAATTTTTTAAATGTAAAAATATCTTTTTTACAGTTCAATTCAAACACGCTTTTAAAAATAACCATCTTACTCATGATTTTCAAACTTCTCATTTGCTTTAACCTTGAGACAAGCCATAGTTATTTAGGTCCCTTGAACTTTACCGCCATGATTCACATGGCCCTCACTATGTTGGGATAGTGCAAAGCCAATCAATCCTAAATCCAATCAAACCAATTTTCACTACCTCAAAGATGTCTCCGTGGCTTGGTTCCTTACTGCTTCATCTTACTTATAGCCACTATTTGGTCTAGGAAGTCCATGCCATTTTCTTTGACAGATATTATTTTCAAATCTTTCTTCAAGAAACAATGTACACTGAAGATCCACACTTTGGTTTACCAGCACTATTGTTTTACTTCATCCACCAGTTGAGACTAATCTTAACTCTGGAAAGAAGTTTTTTATGTCATACTTTTTCCTCCCATCTTCAATTTTATAAACTGGTAACACTAATATTTATAATCAGTTACTATATGCTTCCCCAAATCATTATAGTATCAGGGTCAATACAGAATTTAGAGAATAAAAATCTGGGTCTAATTTCTGTGTCTCTGGTTCTATTTTGCTGTTTGTTTGTTTTGCTCAGCGGCTTCCTCTTATAGGTGAGATCATTTAGTATTTGTCTTTTGCTGCCTGGCTTATACGACTTAGCATAATGCTCTCCAGTTCCATCCATGTTGTCTCAAAGGATAGGAATCTTGAAGGATGTCTCATTTTCTTCCATTTGCAAAGAAAGAAAAGTAATGATGAAATCTTATTAGAAATTGTTTTGAGTGTTATGCATTATCTAATTATATTTAAAATGGTACTTATTAAATTAAAAATATAAGTTCACTCACTGATAATAGTATTTGCAAAGGTTCAGTCTATCTACAAATATTTACCACCAGTTCAATTATTTTTATATCTTCGCAGAGGTTTGCAGAATATATGGCTTTGATTATGCAGTATATCACCTAATTTTGTACAATGATTAACAAAACATCAGACTGAGTATATGTACAGCTCTTTAATTTAAAATGTAATATTATTTCCTATGGTGTATTTTTACTCTAAAATGCCCATAGTTGGGTACACAATTTTTATATGCATGCATATTAAAATATTAAGCTTATACCCTGGCTGGTGTAGCTCAGTGGATTGAGTGTCGGCCTGAGAACCAAAGGGTCACCGGCTCGATTCCCAGTCAGGCAGGGCATATGCCTGGGCGGCAGGCCAGGTCCCCAACAGGGGGCAAGTGAGAAGCAAGCAAACACTGATGTTTCTCTCTGTCCCTCTACCTTCTTCTCTGTCTAAAAATAAAATAAATAAAATCTTTAAAAAATAAAATAAAATATTAAGTTTAACAGACACCATGGAATATTCTGCTATATGAATCGATTTATAAATACATATGGAAATAGCAATTTATTTATAAACAAGTGGGAAAATACTTGTTTTGTTTAATAAAAATATTTTTAAAAAATAATCACCATGATTTCTAGAAGGTAACAAGCTATGTTTAAATGGCATACTGTCATTGAAACTATTTTCTTAATGTAACTTTACATTAAGAAGAATACATTTTAAAAATCACCAAGTTCCATAAAATGAACTAAAATGAACTTTTTCATCCCCTTCAACACAGCTGTGAAATCAAATTTCATAGCCATGGATATGAGTCACTTTCTCCTAATGGTCATCTGAAATTCTTTTATTGATTTTATTTTGCTATGCCACAGCTCCCCGTGTCTGCTGGTATTGACGTTTTCCTAAGATCAGCATTTTTCTAAGGGCTTTTAAAAGTTTATTTATTCATTCTATTTTTCTTACTGTTATAAAACAATTGTTTATAACTGATTTATTTATATTGACTTTTTTACTATAAATTTAACCCTTCATGGTACAAATAATATAGAGTGTGAAAATTTTTAATATTTTAATAGAAAACCATGTATGTTATTAACTTACTGGAAGAAACATGAAATTCAAGAATTCCGTATCTTACCTTTCTACATAGTTTTCTTTTGACTACCTTTTCATGATGTACTTCTATAAAAATCTATAAAAATAAGTTATAGTCAGATAAAAGTTACAAAAATATAATTTATAAAACCATTTTAATTTCATAAGAGAAATTATGAATATTGACTAATTCTTCTAACATATTTAGTAAAATATCTTTTTTTCAGCATATCAACATTAGATTTTTTAAAAGTTAATATTTAATATACCATACCGTATGCCTGTAGTGGGAAAAGTCAGATTTCTACTTCTGTTTCTGCTATGTCCTTTCGCACTTTCCAATGTCATGTAGTAAGAAATTCAATAAAGGTTATAAGAGATTGTCACAATTCTAGTTTAATGATTAGGACATTCATGGCACATTTAATATTATGTTCACATACAGAATTTCAAAGATTAAAAGATGTCTTTCCTTTCTTGTACTGCCTTTCCCCAAATATAACCCTCAACAGAAATGTAAAAGTGGGGATTGGGGTATTCTATGTGACCAAAGGAAACAGGTATTAAAATGTTATTAAATAAGTACATGCATTTTTTAAGTAATTCTGTCATTTTTTTACATTAATTTATATCACATTTTCCTTTATATTAAAAATGTAGTTATTAGAATATATTCAATATATGACTGTGCCAAAACTGACAAAAACTGAAAAATAAATGAGCTAAATATTAGCTATTTATTACTGTAAAAATTATAGTGTGATAAACAAACTGTTCAAAATGGCTTTTCAGTATCTATACTGATGGAATTCACTGTGATTCCTGACAAAATATCATGTCAAATTAATCTCATATTTACTTTGTTTTAATCATCCTTTTACTCAGGAGATTTTTATTACACCTAAGAACAGAAATTTTAGAATTGGAGGCAGTCCCACTTGTTTACTTTTGTTACTTTGATTTTGGTATTAAATTAAAAAAAATCAAGGAGTTTCTCCCCTGTGGTTTTTTCTAAGGCATTTGTTTTCAGGGCTTACATTCAAGTCTTTAATCGATTTTGAGTTGCATTTTATGTATGGTACAACATACCAGTCCAGTTTTATTCTTTTGCATGAGGCTATCCAGTTTTTCCAACACCATCTATTAAAGAGACCAACCTCCCCCCTTGTATATTCTTGCTTCCTTTGTCATAAATTAACTGACTAAATATGTGTAGGTTTATTTTGGGGTTCATTCTTTTTAGTAAGATTGTTACTATCCTCTATATCTCTTTTTCCCCTACCTTGATGAGTTAGGTATCTATGATGGTTTCCATTATGTGTGTACTTGGCCAGGCCTAGGGATGTCTAGACAGTTGATGCAAAAAAAAAAAGAAAAAAATTCTCGGTGAGTCTGTGAGGCTGTTTCCAGTTAGACTAGCATTTGGACAGGTACACTAAAAGAAGATCAGCCTCTCCAATGCAGCTGGGCACCATCAAATCTGTTTAGGGCCTCACTAAACAAAGAGGCAGAGGAAGGGGGAATTTACTCTCTGCTTGAGCTGGACCATCCATCTTCTGTTGCCCTACCATCAGCAGCCTCTTGGGCCTTTGGACTCAGTCCAGGATTCACAGCATCAGTCATCCTAGCTCTCAGGCCTTAGGGTTTAAACGGGATCTACATCACCGCCTTGCTTGGCCTCCAGCTTGCAGGGAGATCATAGTGCGGCACTTCTCACCCTCCATAATCGCATGATTCAATCCCTCAAAATAAATCTCTGTATATATGTGTATATGTACACACACACATACATATACACACACACACACACATATATATTTATATTCACGAATTGTTTGTTCTTTTTCTCTGTGTGACCCTCATTAATACATCTGCTTTCTCCTTATTATCAGCTAAATGAGAGACCTTTCAGGGGCTCATTGGAAAGCTTACATGAGCCCTACATGAGCCATTACATTTTTAATGAGCGTTGCTTTAAAAATCTATGGAGGGAATCACTGTCTAATGGAAGTTGAGCCATGAAGGCTTAGCAGGTAAGACTTAACCTGTCGCCTCACCTTTGGCTAGGCAAAACTAAAAACTCTATAAAAGAATAAACTGAAGTTTCTTCGGGTCTTATTAAAATATCAGACAAAAGTGGGTGTGTGACCCCAACAGAAAGCGGACCGCTGGACATCCAGAAGTTGAATGACGAATCATAAGCTCTCTGCTGGACAAGAGACATTGCCCTTTTCAGCCCGGAGCTGGGAAGTCTTAGTGTGCGATAGCTGGGAAGTCTTAGTGTGCAATGACTGAGAAATCCACGGAAGTTTTCTGTGGGGGTAGGAATATTGAAATACAACTCCAAAGGAATCCTCACATGTGTATTTGTACAGAGACATTTTCTACAATTATATCTCTGCTCTTTTTGTTCCCTACCTGGAGAGACCAGGGTTAAGAGAGAGGAAAAACATATTAAGTTGGAGAAAAACAGAGGGAAATTCTCTAAAGTCCAATGCCTTTGTTCTCACTCCCTTGGTCAGTGCAGGCTTCCCAGTTTTAGCTGAGAGGGGGGGAAACTTTTGATTGTCTTTTATTACGATAGTGCAGTGGTCATTGTAATCGCTTAAATAACTTCATGATTGGAGCCCGAATGCAGGGAAGTCATTCCATTACTTAGGAGAGTGGACAAGATTATGGAACTCCATCTAGTGGCAAGAAAAAAACTGGCTCAGGGAGTGAGTTTAAAGCAAACTCGTATTCTTTCATGTGTCAACACAGAGACTCTTCAACAAATTTGTTACACGTCTACTTCCTCCACGGTGTTGTGAATTCTTCCTTTTTCTCTTAGATGCTTCTAACTTTGTTTTGCTCGCCTGTTAGTTTGTTGTCTGACTCCCGCAGAGAAATAAGGAAGCTGGACAACGGAGATCCACACAGAAGAAAAGCAAGGCAATAGACCTCCTCTGACTGCAACCTGATACAAAAACTTTTCTGTTCAGGAAAGTAGATCCTTTAGAGGATCTATAAACTAGAGTATTCAGTGATTATTTGAAGAAACCACTGCTAGTGTAGTTCACACACACACACACACACACACACACACACACATAGTAGAAAAGTAGACTTAAAGACTACACAAACTTTTCTTTCTCATTTGCCTAATCACTGTTTATTGGAATATTACTGTGAATTATAATATAATTAAATGCATGTCTTTAAAAAGTATAGATCAATGAATTTTAACACACACACACACACACACACACACACACACACACACGCCCCTGCCTAAGTAAATATATATATTCCTAAATAAATATCTTCACCATCAGGATACAGATCACAGTCATCTGTTACCATTGGTGATTATCTTTCTTAGACCACCCATCTCAAAACTAGCTTTGTGTCACAATAAACAAGATTTGCCTTTTTAAGTGTTCCATATAAACAGAAAGATACAATACATGCTTTTTTTGTATTTGTTTTCTGTCACTTAGCATAATGATTTTGAAAATCATACTTATGTCATGCATCAGTAGACCATTATTTTTATAGCATTATTATATTGTATACACAGATCAAAATTTGCTTAACCATTCCCTTGTTGATAAAGTTTTGTTGTTTCTAGTTTTTGTCTGTTATGAATAAACCTGCAATAAAACTTTTGTACAGGTATTTGTAAGAATATATTCATTTATCTTAATTAAATATTCTAGAGTAGAACTGCCAAACTTACGGTATGTTTAATAGTATTTAAAAATTGTCAAAATGTTTTTTAAATGCTTATATTATTTTAGATTTTCATCAACAATATATGAGAGTTTAATTAATCTATATGCTTACCAACACTTGGTTTTCTTTCTTTTACAATTTTAGCTATTCTGGCAGCGTGTAGCGGTATCTAATTGTAGTTTTAATTTGCATTTCCCTAATGACTAATTATGGTAGGCAGCATTCCAGTGCTGACTTGCCATTAACATATGTTCTTTGGTGTACAAATTCATTGCCAAATTTTAATTGGGTGGTTTGTCTTTTTATTATAGAGTTATAAGAGTTCCTTATATATTACAGATACAAGTCATTAACTAGATATCAGTATTGCAGATATTCTGTCCCAGTCTGTATTTTGCTTTTCATTTTCAATGGTATTTACAAAAAGTGGAGAATTTTAATTTTGTTGAAGCCTATTTTATCTTTTTTTAACCAACCAATCATATGTTTTGCCTATCCCAGAATCACACGGATTTTCTCCTATGTTTTGATCAAGAAATATTACAGGTTTAACTTTCAATTTTCAGGTCTATAAACCAGTACAATTAAATTGTTGTTCATAATATTTGGTAACAAAGCCCTCCCCCCTCCCATGTGGATATCAAGTTGTACCATCAGCGTGTTTGAAAAAATTAACCATTCCTTTCACTGAATTACCATGGCAACGTGGTTGAATTTCATTGATACATGTTGAGTCCATCTGTGGACATGCTAATCTATCCTATTGATCTACACATATATATCCTCAAGCCATATCACAATGCCTTAATTACTGTAGCTTTATTATGTTTTAATTACAAAGTATAAATCCTTCATATTCTTTTTTTCCTAAATCATTTTAGCTATTCCAAGTCCTTTGAAACTTCATAGGTATTTTAGAATCACCTTGCACATTTCCACAAAAAATAAAAAAGTCTAATGGGATTTTAATTGGGGTTATTTTGAATTCATTCAGCAATTTGATCTGAATTGACATCTTAACAATATTAAGTTTGACAAACTGAATAACTCATAGCTTTCCAAATATGAATTTAAGACTTTTTAAATGTCTCACAGCCATGATTTGTTATCAGTACAGAGGCCAAGCATACATTCTGTTAAAACTCATCCCTAAGTATTTAATATGTTGGGATGCTATATTTATTCCATTTCCCAATTGTTTCCAATAGTTATTTTTTAGTATAGAAAATATAAATAATTTGTAACTGACTTCTCTAATGTTATTATTTTTTATAATATTTTCTATTACTCAGGATTTTATTTTTACACAATGATACCATATACAAAGAGATGTTTACTTCTTACTTTTTTAAGGGTATATTTTACTTATTTGATTGCCTGCTCTTCTAGGGAAGACCTCTAAAACAACGTTGACTAGGAATGTTGAGATAATACACCTTACCATGTACACAATTTCCCTTCTTCCTTCCCTCTTTACATTCCTTCCTCCCTCCCTCCCTCCC
>PVJD01011278.1:0-11783 GCA_004026545.1 Mormoops blainvillei | reverse complement strand
GTTTCAGGTTGTGTAAGAATTTGCATCATGAATAGGTAGTAAATTTATTCAAATGGTTTTCTGTGTCTGATAGTGTTATTGTTCTCTTTTGTCCTATTAATTGGTAAATTATATTGTTAGAATTTTACGTGCTGAAACAGTGATGCTATGTAGTCATGATACTATAAAATGTTTTGACTATGTTTTATTTATATTGTATTTTTAAATATACTTTTAGATTTTCTTTTTAAATATATAATATAACTTAGATATAAACAATATATGTGTATATAAGTATATATACATGTGTATATATATATATGTTTATATATATGTGTGTGTGTGTGTGTGTGTATTTAATTTGTGCCTAGGTCCATGTCTCACAGTGGTATATTGTTTTGTTTTGTTTTTCCCACAACGTCTTTGTCTAGTTTTGTTTTCAGGATAATGCTGACTTTCTAACTTGCCTTCTTCCATCTTTTACTTCAAAAAGAGCTTGTATAGGATTGAAATTCCTTTTTCTCTAAAATGTTGAAAAGGTATAACAGAAAAATCATTTGAGTCAAGAGTGTTCTTCTTTGGTAAGTTCTTAAATTAAAATTTATTTCAGTTAATACATGTAGTCTGTTAAGATATTTACTTTAAGGTCAGTTATAGTAATTTGTATCTTTTAAAAAACAATACATTTTATTTCTGAATTGAATGCATTACATAAAATTGTGCACATTTTCTTTCTCTCCTAAAATGTCCATTGTATCTGTAAAAATGTGCCCAACTTTATTCATGATATTGGTTATATTTTCTTTATTGAATAATCAATGCAGGTAGATGTTCATCAATTTTATGGAATAGTTCATAAAACTGATTTTTGAGTAATTGATGTTATCTTGTCTATTTTTATCTTATTATTTGCTATTTATATCTTTTTACATTCTCTTTCTTACATAATTTAAATCTGATTGTATTACTTTATTAGCATCTTTAGGTGGAAATTTAGATCCTGAATTTTAGAGCTTACTGTTTTCTAAAAAACAACAAAATTTCCAAATATATTTCACTCTAAACATTGTTTTAGCTACATTCTTCAAACTTTTTAAAGATACTGTTTTAATTTTTTAAAACTTCCTTTTTATTATTATTTTTTAACCTGGACGTATTGGATAGTGTTTTATTTAATCAAATTATACTGTTGTGTGTGTGCGTGAGGGAGAGATTGATCAAGGTTTACAGCATGCATCTTTAAATTAACACAATCTGCTTTTATATAATATTATACCCCTTGATTTAATGTAAACTCATATCACTACACAATGGAATATCCCACTTCTGAACATTTGTGATTCTTCGAAGACCACTTTATTTATATAAACTTTTATAGAAATTTAATATATTAACTATATTTTCTTAGCCATAGAAAAATATAGTTTTTCATCAGTTGATTTATTTGTTTTGGTGGTTATCATTCTTTGTAAACTTGAAACTTTTTTTCACAGTTCGCACTTGTTAATTTATCAGTCTTTGTTAAGAACTAGTGAATGTAGCTATTCGAAAATTAATTCATATCAACTAATATAGATGTTTCACAATAATATGTTCCCTACTAAAACTTATCCTATAAAATTTGTTAACAATATAATCCCAAAACTAAAACATCACTTTTAAAATAAATTCTCCTATTAATTTGTCAAACAGGTAAATTTAGAAAATTTTTATTTAAAATTCAAATATGACTTTGGCAAATTCACATATTGTTTTTACTAACTTAAAATCCAACACCTTATTCTACATATTTTATAATACACCTTACATGTATATAATTATATAAGGACAGTAAGAAGAAATGAGATACTGTAAAATCATTAAATTGATGTAATTCTATCTCACCTTCTATAAGGAGTCTAATATTTTCTTCTAAGTTGACTCTGACATCCATCAAAAGAAGTTATTTAATGCTAGAATAAGAAGTAACAATTCTATTTCATGAGTGAATTATTTTATGCAAAAGTTACTGAATAACTCAGTCTTATCCAAAAATGACAATGCATTATTTTTTTATAAGTCTTTTTGTGGAGCATAGATACTGATTTATAGGATTAGATATTTATTTCCAACTAGTGAAAAGAAGTTATGATTTAAATTCATATTTTCTTTGATAACTAACTGAGAAATAACCTCCTTGATATAGTCATGCAATATTTCCCAAATCCTTTATTTCTACATAAATCCGTGGCTTTATTGGGTCACGATGAGTTCAATTTCCTGGCAAAATTTGAAATCTTTTGTTTCAAAAGCATATTCAGGTCTCCAGGATAGTATATCCAGTCAGTCAAAATTATGTTGCAGAATTAAATGAAAAGAAATGATGCAGTTTAATGCAGTGGTATGTTTATAAAGAGAAACAACTTAGAATGATTTGCTTTACATGGTGAAAAAGAAGCCATGTGGCCTAAAAAGTATCTAAATTATATAATCTTTCCCTCTAATAGACTAGGGAGGCCTTAGAGAAATGTAATGGCACCTTAAAATAATGAGACTACTGATTGAGAAAACAAGGACTGTTTAACCAGATACCAGATTTTGAAACCAGACCTTCCGAATTCAAATTTTAAGTTCTGCCAGCTGCTAATATTGTGACCATGGGTGTGCATTTTAGCTCCACTATACTTCAGGCGCTTCATTTCTAAAAGTACTAACACAGAAGATTGTACTGAAGATTAAAATATTAACATTAAAGCATTGTGATAATGCTTGAAACAAAGTAGGCTTGAGTGTTCTTGTCTTTAATGTTTTTCACAGTAACTGTCAACTGGTGGTCGATGGTCATTGGCACCCATGCGACACCAACAGGAACCCCCCATTTGGGGTGTGGTAAAGAAGGAAACTTCATTCAGTGCAAAATAGCTCCAAGCTCATACAGCACAGCTGCGGGGTAGCTCTATAGAATTATGACTCAATGATGAATACGCATGCCTGTGAAACAGAAAGATAGTGAAGAGGCCCTGGGGCAAGGCGGCCCAGGGGTGAGGTTTCTCTTTGGCTAGGCAGCTGTGTTCTGGTCCGCGCCACCTGCTCTGCTCTGCTCTGCTCCTCCTAGCTGGAGAAATGCGGGCTTCAGTGTTAGTTGGAAGGGAAAGCACACTCCCCAACCCAAGCGGAGTAATTGACGCACTCTGATCCTTGATTTTTCCCTCGGCATGTAAATGAGAACTCCAAATCCTTGCAGAAGATTGGTCCAAAAAGTACCGTCCTGATGGATTAGAATTGAGCTGCTCTGATTGGTCAGTGAAGATGTTGATGGTGCTAGAGCTGAGCAGCTCAGTTGAATGGGGAAGAAGCCTCAGTCCTTTTGGCTGGCATAGAATTCCAGAAACTCCTCTTTGAGGGCTGGCTCAGGCAGCAGAAACACACTGCAGGCGAGCAGCGCCGCAGGAGAGACAGGCAGCTTAGGGTGGGCCTCTTTATGAAGTGGGGTTTATGTGAGAGCCTCCTGCTTAGAAACGGTGGCTGGGCTCCGTGTTTTTGTGGACTTAAGCTTAGGCCACCTAGAGTCCTCCTTAGTAGGTATCTTATTGTCTGGGCCCGCTTAACGTATATGAATAAAATATTTTCTCACGATATTTTGAATAAAATAAGTCGCATTTATTAACTGGTATTCCACATATATGTAGAAAATACTAAATTAGACGTCTGTATGAGAGAAATTTAAATATTTGATGTCCAAATTTATAAAATTAATAATGTGAAAAATAATTTATTAAAGTCCTTATACACATTATAATATATGTTATTTTTGCAAAACCGAGGTACAGAATTTTGAATTTTAGACATATAGGCTTAAGTGTGAATATTTAAGGTAGAAGGGTAAAAGGGGAAGAAAAGAAAAAAGGAACAACAGAACACATCTGCATATACATTTTTCATTTTTATGCTTTATGATCTGTAAAAAAATGCTTTTTTGAAATTTGATTTATGTCAGATTTATGTCGACTGAAACATTGCTTAAGATTTTGCTCTTGATTTAAAAACAATTCACTGAAAACACTACTGGATGGCTTTTTTGTCAAACCAATCTATTATTACCAATGAGTAACATTAAAAACAGAGAGAGAGAGAGAGAGAAATTAAATGATGACTGATAGTAAGAAAAAAGAAAAAAAAAACTCCATGCATTGGATGTTTGTGGTTTAAATTATACTCAAAATGAGACTTTTCTTACAGTATTCTTTCCAATGTAATATAGTCTTTCGTACTTAATGTTTAAAAAGTAAATGTTTTTAAAAGTAAATGTTTTTAAAAATAAACAGAGACAGAATATTTATTTTTAAAGTCTCTGTTCTCTGATATTCGTATAGCTACTCTAGCTTTCTTATAACCGCTGTTTGTGGGATATCTTCTTATATCCTTTAATTTTCAACCTAATTTTGTATTTGAATCTAAAGTGTGTCTCCTGTAGAAAGCATATAGTTGTATCTTATTTGTTTTCTGTTCTGTCTGATAATCTGCCTTTAATTAGGGCGTGTGACCCTTAACTGGGAGCAGGGGGCGAGGGAGATTCTTCCCTTTTTGGCTACCGCAGCCCAGAGTGGATCATGACTAAAGTCCTTCAGTCGCTCCTTTTTCTTTCTAATATTTAATAGATTTTCTTGCTAAATGTTTACTCCATTCGAAATGTAATGTTATTATTGATATAGCTGGATTTGTCTGACATACATTGTAACAGTTATTATTTTATATAATGTATGTAATTTACAAAAGCTGATATAGAAAATTGAGAGTAAATACATACTTACAGTTTGTTATTTTAACCTACTTATGCACCATTTTAAAAATCTGTTTCTGTGTTTCTGAGTGACCATTTTGTTATCATTTCCTTATTCTAATACGGCTTTGCCTCTACCTACTGCCTTTGTGCTATTATTGTCAAATATATTACATTTCTATATATAATAATATACAAATTGGTGTACATAATTGCTTTTTAAATCAGCCAAGAAAGGAAAGAAAAAAATCGTTATGCATTTACATTGTATTTTGAATTACATAATTACCTTTACTGGTGTTCATTATTTGGTATAGATTTGAATTTCCCTGTGTGTATTGTTTTTGACCTGAAAAATTTCCCTTAATATTTCTTGCAAGGTGTTTGCTAATTTTGCTGTTGTTTACTTGTTCTTTTGTTTAACGAATTGGTTGAGATATTTTGGTGGGGTTTGTTTCCTCAAGTTCCCTGGTGTTACGCTGGTTTCAGCTGGTTTTAACCGAGCTCTGTTTGAAAACCTCTTTCCCTGATCTCTGTTAAGCTCTTTGCCTGTGCTGGTATCACACCCAGAGGTTAGGCTGCCCTCATTACTGGCAAACTTTGCTATCGTTTTTGTCAATATTATAGAGCATAAACTATTATACAACCTGATCCAACTCCACTTGGGTTCCTTTGCAGACATAGTTTTTAAGGCCAGCTTTGAAAGTTTTTTTCTGACTCCAGGAAGGGATCATCTTAGCTGTGTCTTTACTTTGTTGTCTCAGATAAACTAAATTGATCTAAAGCTTAGCCCATTGTCATGAAGATAATACTCTTTCCTTAGTTGCTTACTATTAAAATCTCTCCCGTTTTTGAGAAAGCCTTGGGCTAAAACTCCCCTACAGTCTGTTCAAAATAAAGTCAGTTCCTTTGAGGGGAAATTTGATGCCCTCCGTTCTTACAGCCTACATCTTGCACAGGGAAAAATTTCTAAGTCACCACTCTGGAGAAGGGGTTAGGGACACTTGTCTGCTTCTCTTATAATAATGTACCTGGAATATAAATGTGATGCTGGAAAGAGGCAGTAGCCTCTGGTCTTCTCAACTTGACCATCCTGGTGTGGCACCTCCACCGTTATGAGAGAGCTGGAGTGAGGACAGTTGGAGAAGTATTCTCAACCTTTCTCACTTGGACTACAGTGACAGAGATTTGCACCGGGGCCGGGTTGAAGAATGGAGCTCTCTTCAATTTGCTGGGGGTTTGCTTAAGCAACAAGAAACTTAAGGTAATGAGCAATGCTTATGATACTCTACTTCAGGAAAGATTCTATAGCCCTTAACTGGAAGCTTCTCATATTACTATTCAGAAAATGACATCGGATTGTGTATATAACTAATGTCAGCTATCATGCAAAAGTAGAACACAGAACACAAAGACCAGTAAGAAGTGTATATTATTCTAAACAAAAGCACTGAAAATAATAAAAACCAAAAACAATACGTTTTTTGTGACATACAAGATACATTACCTGTGTAAGTGACAGCACAATTCTGAAAATTATTTTTGTGACTCTCCATGGCAGTAAGAGGGTTGATATATTCTTTTAGACTTTTATGTTCTCCATTTTCCTTTTACTTATATTAAATACAGCATTTAATATCCTGTTGCCATAGTTACTGATATTAAAGCACACACATACAAGAGAATAAGAGAATATATTATATTTAAAGTTTTATAAAGAGCTACAGTGAAGGGTACTCATATACTGTATAACAATTTTCCTTCTGAAATTGTATTATTTTTCTTCCCTGAGAAGATTAAATAATTGCACTATATACTAACCCTGAAAAGGTTGCAGATTTTAAAGAACTTTAAAGTGTTTTCTTAACAGTCATTTTTAGAAACCAAAAATGGCATGATATTTACAAATACACTGCATATAAAGCAAGTGCTATGAGAACATAAGAGATATATTGCATGGTTACAAAAAGTTTATTTATCCTCAACATAAATAATAACATATTCTTCTTCTCATTAATATATAAAGATAAAATTCTGATAAATATTTTCGATAGCTATCAGATATATTTGTCATCTGAATGGTATACAATTGACATTTCACCATGGAAAAGTAAAACACAATATATAAAGAGCATTTTAAAAGCTAGATTACTGTATGTGGCTGCACAGTGTGGTAGCCCATTCTGTAAGGTCATTTTGAACTAAATGAAAAGGTAATAGCTGACCTAAGATAGGATTTGATGCTACTCTTAACAGTGGGATGCCACCCACATATTGCAATAGATGCATCATTTAAAAGGTTTTAAATTGCTTTCTTTCCCTTTTTTTGTTACAAGAACATACAGAGCAAAAACTGCTTTTTAAAAAACACCTTGAGCACTTTTTTATAACCAATTCCACAACAATAAACCCTATCACAGAACACAATGAGGCTTTGCAGCTGAAATAATCCCACCCAATTCTCTTCATTTAAATTCTACACATTAAATATTAAATGCCTGAATTTATCAGATTTTCTGTAGATTGAGGTACATCAATATCTACATATATAGATAGACAGAAATACAGTATAAAACACACACACATAAGCACATATACATACATGGTGGGGTGGTGCTAAATTTAGGAGACCAGAGAGAATAGCTGCTTTGTCAATGAACCCCACTCTTTGGTTCCTTTTATACATAATATTTACAATGTGGGTTAAATAAGTATTAATAGACTGGTCAAAGGAAACATGGATATTTGAGCAACTTAACATGCTTGCTATTTCGGACAGAAATTAATAAGAAAAAAATTTGCTTTGAACTTTCAGCTTATCTGAAATTTACATTGACTGATTTTCTTTAACAACTCTCAATTTTAGATATCCTGTTCACCCTGTTCTTCAAAGTTTTTTTCTCATATTGTAGAGGGAATCAAGGCTGATACCAAAGATGAAATGCTAATTGCCCTGACTTATGATGTAAATCATTTATTACCTCTGTAAGCCCTTTCCGCACCAAATCTATACTACACCTCCCAATACCCTCCCCCACTTGACCCAGCATAAAAGGAATGCAGGGCTGTTGTTCTGGGCTCAGAATTTGGAGTTTGTCTCCTCCGAGCCCGTGCACGTAAATAAAGATCATGCTCCTAAACCCCTCTGTGTCTGGTCGTTTCCTTTTTCCATAACAATATATGTGATTATTCACTTACTATCAGCCCTTTGGTTTTCAAGAAAATATAAAGGTAGAATGTTTAAATTAACTCATGGGACATCCTTGGCTTTCCTCCTGCCAATCCCCTGCTACACACTCATACACTCGCACACACCTGGTAAATAACAAAGTGTGCACTCTGTTCAGATACTCATACCAAAGATCCCACAGTGGCTCCCCCACCCCTTTTTCTTCAGAATCAATTACCAATAATTTGATTCCACCCTGAAAATAGTTCTCAGATCCATTGTTTATCAGTGCCCCGACAAGAGGGAGAACTGCAGGAGCTGCAGGAGTGACTAAGGAAAACAATGTGGAGCTTCCTCAAAAATTAAAATGGAGCTACCATAAAATCCAGCAATCCTACTTCCGGGTATATTCTCGAAGGAAATAAAAACAGGATATTAAAGATACACACACACACACACACACACACACACACACACACACTTCCATGTTTATTACAGCACTATTCACAATAGCCAAGACATAGAAACAACCTAAGCGTCCATCAATAGGTGACTGAATAAAGAATATGCCGTGTGTGCGTTTGTGTGTGTGTGTGTATGCACATACACAATGAAATATTATTCAGCCATGAGAAATAAGGAAACCCTGCCTTTTGTGGTAACATGGACAGACATTGAGAACATAATGGTAAGTGAGTTAAGTTAGAGAAGAAGAAAAATATAATATCACACATACGAAATCTTTAAAAAAGACAATCTCGTAAAACAGAGAATAAAATAGCAGTTTCCCAGAGGTGGAGGTCGGGGCAGGTGTGGTGCAGCAGAGAAGGAAGAGGGATGTAGTTTAAGGGCACAAACTTGCCACTAGTAGATCAGTAAGTCTTGGAGGTCTAATGCACTGTATCATGATTCCCAGGATTTCCAAGCCTCCTCTGCCACGCACACTTCTTCCTTGTCTTTCATTGGGCCAGTCCTTCCCCATCTTTACTTCTTAAAATCATTTTCCTACAAAGTCTTCCATAAACCCCACACCAGCCTGAGTCTCCTTGTTACAGTTACAATCTCATGATACAAACATTAATATAAATCCTTTTTTTTGAGATTAATTAATTTACTTATTTTTAGAAAGAGGGCAAGGGACGGAGAGATGGGAGAGAAACATCTGTGTGTGGTTGCCTCTTGCGCGCCCCCAACCTGGGACTGGCCAGCAACCCAGGCATGTGCCCTGACTGGGAATCAAACTAGTGGCCCTTTGGGCTCAATCCACTGGGCCACACTAGCTGGGTATAATTCCTTATTTTAAAATATCTCTCACATGGGACTCTTAGCTTCTTAAAGCCAAAAAGTAAGTCTCTCCTCTAATTAATCCGCAGAAACCAATCTGACTACTTAATAATAAATAAGTACTCAATTGTGTCTGTAGACTAAATGAATCTATCAGTCAATAGCAGACTAGTGGGAAGTAAAAGTGAGATTATGAATGAAATGAAATTTTACAACATGAGAACCTATACAGAGTCTTCCATCAACCCCTGTTATAATTATCATTATTTAAAATTTATTTTAACTCAATTATACTTTTCTTAGAGCACTGATGTTGAATACTAATAATAGGGAACACCATGGTCTTTTGTTTATTTCATGATAAAAAAAATGAACTGATATTAGAAACAAACAACATAAAAGGCAAATAACCTCTCTTCCCACTAGTATCAGGGTCATTGTTATTTCACTCTGAGACCCTCTGGAGGTTCTGGGGTAAAGAAGTATGAGCAGGGTTGACAACTTAATTGGAATTTCAAACAAAGAAAATCAATTCAGTGAGCAATTTCCCGAACACTTGGATAGGCAATGCCCTGTATGTGTGGAGGCACGAAGATGAATAAAGCACACACGCAGCTGATCGTCTAGGTGCCTACTACATGGGCCCTCTGATTCCAACGGCAGCACTTCTCCTTGTGCTTCCTTTTTCGCTATACGTTGCTTCCCTTCAGGACTCCCTCCATCATTAGTATACACGACTATGTCATTTTAAGTATTCTTCTGAAGGATGATTATGAAGTAATGGAAGGAGCACAGTAGGGAAGCAGAAACATTTTATTTATTTATTTTCATTCTATTTATAGAATGTATTGGACAGAAATTGGTTAATAAAATTATATAGGTTTCAAGTGTACCATTCTATAATACATCATCTGCATACTCCATTGTGTGTTCACTATACAAAGTCGAGTTTCTTTCCAACTCCATTTATTTGGAAGCGGAATCATTTTAGATCTAGGGGTCTCACAGGTAATGTTTGTGATCTCTGAATTGATTTTTCTCAATGTGTAATATTAAGAATTAATACTACTTATCTTTAAGATCGCATTTAGCAACATAATCCAATGTTTTTTCTGATGTTGATATACATATTAAGCCGCATAAGATCTGTGGCTAGTCAATATTTTGACAACATTGTCTCTGAAATTGTGCCTAAAATTCAGATAGCTGAGGGAAGAAAAGTAGAATATTTTGCAGAGTTCTCTCCTATGCCAAATCCAATGGATCTGCATTAGTCCTGAAGTAGTGTGGACTCTGGAACTATGTGAAGATTGCATATGACCTCAAAAATAAAAGTAGAGGAGACTACGTTTTTATTTTGGTAGACATAACCTCCATCTTCTCACCTTTCATATTTTGTTTCTTTAAATCCTAAACCAGACACATGTTTCAGACAGTTCATTGTCCTAAGTAAATTATTTCCAGTTCCCTGTTATGTTATCTTGTGGTTGCTTTTTAATGAGCTGATTTAAATTAGGTAGCTAAAACAAAAATCTTCTTTTTTTATTCTAAAAAAGTTACTCTTCAACTCCAAATTTATTGGATTATCTATGTTGCATGTATTTCATCATTATAGGTTTCTTTCTAGCATCTGTATTATTTTTATTTAATAATATTTGCTTTTTCTATTTTTCTCAGAGGTAGTTAATTATTGTAATAATTCCATTAATGGATTGGATAGAATCTTTCCAGTATAACACTATGTTCTTTGCATGCATAAACTTGTTGAATACTCACTATAACATTTTTATTAAGTACAAATTCCCATTTTACAAGGAAAAAAATGAAACTCAGAGAAATTAAGCAACTTTTCTATATTCATAGGGTTGGTAAGTGGTAGTGGGTTAAAACCATTAAAATATCTAATGCCGGTGACAGAAGTCAGAATTATTATGCCATAAGCACATTATCACTGGTGTTTGAAGAAATTGTTTGTATAACCTTTGGTGAGAATACTCTTCTTAGATGATGTACTCAATTACATATGTGAGGTTACCTTAATGTACATGCAACTAAAAAGTAATCGACATGACTTATTAGTCTTATTAAATGATTTTCTTAAGAAAGCAACCAGCTTAAGTGATGAGGGCAAACCAAAGGGCAATTACAAGTTTAAAGATGTTTGATTGGAACATGTTCCTACCTTCATTCCAGTACTCATCTCCTGACTTCAAACAACACATCACCCCAGTCATAGTAATTGTTTTTGACCACCTCCCGTGCCCTGGATACACCTGGACTTTTTGGGGCATTTCCTTGGTCAGCCTCTCACTTTTCATTTTCTCCATTTGAATATTTTTCTCAATTCAGAATCACATTGGAGGATAAAATAATAACTAACTCATGTCTGTGTGTTAATAATCAGCACAAGTTTTCTGAGTTATAATAATTTTTAACAGAATAAGCTTTCTTTAAAATAAGAGATTATAATTTAAGGCAATTATACATAGTCATACATGGTCAGTAAATGTTTAATAATTGATTAGTTTATGACATAATTTTAAAAATTAGCAGTTGGAAATAGAAATGGGTTTTTGACCAAGCTCCACCTCC
>PVJD01011277.1:0-47333 GCA_004026545.1 Mormoops blainvillei | reverse complement strand
TGAAATCATAGTTTTTCAGAAATGAGATTGATAGACTAAATTCTCTTTCTCAAGACAAGGCATTTTAGAGTATGACAATAATATTCAATACTTATTGAATTAAATATGATACCCAGTAGAATGACTAAAGTAGAGACTTGGGTTCTGCACATTTGGCATATTCCCCGAGTAACTTGTCTGCAGTCAGCCAGATAGCACCCCATGGAATTTAATGTATATGGTTTCCTCCAGGAAGAACCAGGACAAAAATGTTTGTTTTGTTTTTTTAAAACATCACAATTAATTTAGAACCCTCATTTTTTCTTTGCAAACATTATTTTCTAATCAATTCCTTGTTGTATTTAGGACTTATCCACCTTTAATCTGACTGGTACTCATTCTTCTCGTTCATATCCTGAGATGACCATAAGACAAATCCTAACAATATCTGTGCAACCACTAGACTGTGTGTCCCAGGACCGAGGAGTTAGGGTGTGATAAGTAGCAGCTGCTTAGTAATATTTGCTGAATGAGTAAACATGTGATGAATGGATGGTACATTTCTATGTAACAGTAAGAACAACTGTTATAAGGATAAAATTAAAATACACTGAGCACTTACCATGTACCAGACACAGGAGTTTTTCAACTACATCATTTTATTTCCACAGCCATCCTGTGTATGTAGCATTGTGATTATGCCCCCATTTTACACATGGGGGCACTAGGCTAAGTGACTTGCCTCAGGTCAAGCAGCTAGTGTTTGAACTCAGGATGCCTATAGGAGACACCAGTCATGGTGCGTGATGTGTCCATATTAAGGACACATTGTACCCCTTCCTTAGCAATAGTGAGCATTAAAATAAAAAAAAAAAAGTTAAAAGGGCTGGGTATGAAGAGTGGTGAGGAAATTATCCTTCTGAGAAGCGAAGTGCCCTGTAAAAGGTGTGCCCAGGTTTGTGAGGGAATGCTCGTCCTCAGTTAACAGGGAGCAATAAGGTGCTGTTCACATATAATCAAAGGCTTGTTTCAATGTTAGAGTCTCCTAAGCCTATTAAAAAAAGACACGGAGAAATTATGAAGATACAAGACTTCAACTTTCCCTTGAGCACAAAGCCAAGATTTCTTGGTTCTGGGCTCATTTAGGATAAAGGCCCCAGGCCCAGGACACGACTGGTGATTTAGACCAAGTCCGCGTCATGAGAACCGCAGCGACTGGCCGTGCTTGCTCTGGACGGGGGCTGCTGCTGTCCCGGGTAGTCGTTTTCTAAAGTTGGAATGAAGTTTGGAAACTGACTGCATTTGGCAAAACTTGATAATCTTGCTTATTTTTTTTCACAAAAAACAATTCAACAGATGATCAACATCACAACCCATCACACGGAAAAAACATCCTTCAAGCTCGCCAAAGAACCTTAGGTAAATGAAGACTTATGACCATATTGATGATTAGTATGGACAGTGTCTTACGTTTTGGTGGTGCAGAGCCCAGGAAAGTAAAAATCTGTGTTCAAGTTATAAGTCCACCTTTTTTCACAGCTCCCTGAAAAAATAAGGAAAACCCAGCCCTCGCATGGACTAACTCCATGTTGTGCAGAGTTTTCTGTCTGTGGTGGTTAACCTCTCAACTCCGACTTATCGAGCTGGCATTTCAAAGTCAAGTAATTATGAGTCATATTATGCTGAGAGTTTTCTCTCTTTTCCAGGCCAAATTGAGTAAGGAACAAATCTCTCTTCTTCCAGAGAAGTAACTAAGATTTCCTGAGACTATGATCACTACCCCGCCCCTATGACAATCTTAACCAAATTGTCTCATTCCCACCCCTTGGTGAGCTAGGGCAAAGTAGACAGACTTACCGAGCTCCTCCCAAAGCTGCCCTGAGGCATGAGACACACAGATTCTCCCATCTGGGACTGAGGGCTCCATTCTGGCCTGGAGTCTCCCCAGAACACAGCTTCATTGCTTTTCACCCTTCCCCATTCTCCTTACGACAGCCCTACTTTCAAACTAAAAATGGTCTAAACAGTTGTTGCTGGAGCTCCTACCAATTGGTTCTAATTTGCTCCTGGATCTTCTCAGAAATTCTCTCAGCCCCCTTCTAGGACTATCCCTGTGTTAGGCAAAGACAGCTTTCTGGCTACCTGGTTTTCTCCACGCTAAACTCGTGCAGGTCCTCTGATGGGTCCTGTATGCAAATGAGCCAAAGACAGCCATTGGCAGAGTTAGGATGCAAATATTTCTGATTTTCAAGCCTGTCTCTTTCTCCTAAACCATTCTGCAGTCCCTCTACCAATAAACGAGTATTTCAGTCTAGTTCATTTTCCTGTCCTGCCTTTGCAACTCAAGAAACATTTTTTATAGTACTCTGTGGTTGATGAGTTGTTTTCATGAACATCATGCCATCTGTGAGGTGGGTTTTATTATCTCTGTTTTATACTGGCGGAGTCTGGGCCTCAGAGAGGCTCAGCAATTGGTTGGAAGGTTCTCACTAGGGCTCCTCTATGCGTGATTCTCAGCCAGCAGTGGCAGCGTCACATTCTCAGGCCTTCCCAGACCTACTGAACCATAAACGCTGGGATGGGCCCAGTGATCTCTGTGGCTTTTTAAAAAAGAAATTATTAAAATTAAACACATTTTTTTCAATTACAGTTGACACTCAATAGCGATCTGTGTTTTAGCAAGGCCTCCTGGTGATTCTGACACACACTCAAATGTAAAAACCTCAGTCTACATGTGGGTTACCAAGGAATTTGTTAGATTAAAAAATAAATAAAAACTAAACTTTGATGTATTTTTGGAACCTTCTCCAAAATCCTCCCTAACTTCTTACTTTGACTTCAGAGGAAGTTACTTCCATCCTAAAAACAAAACTAATCATGGGCCAGTGGTTGTTTTTAGAGGAACACATTTTGCCTTTTGTCTCTTGTAGGTCACATTTCAGAGGAGAGAAATAAGGAACCCTCTCTGTTCAACAGGGCTGTAAGAGAGCAGTTAAGTTCTGTAGATAAAGAAACACTTAAAGAAGCAATTAAGCCAGGTAATAATCTACGCTGCATGAACCTGTTTGCCTTTCATGGTATTTAAAGGACTAGATGTCAACACGCCTTTAACTCACCCACAAAAGAATCCAACCTTCAGTTAACATTATGAATAAAAGTAATTCCAGGAATCTGAGCACCCTTTCAAAAAGATACTACCTTTATGTCGTTTCTGCACAGCCAGGGCCATTCATAACATGGGCACCACCTTGTGAGCCCTGCCAGGACTGGGCACTGAGACTTTCTAAAAGCAGGGAGGATTAGGTGCCAAATGAACCTAATCCCTGATCACCAATTTTGGATTGCCTGAGCCTGAGCCCATTCAGCGCGGGTAGGAACTTGCCCATCAAGACAACATGCTAGTGTCAAGACTGATATACTCCCTCCATATGGCCGCCTGCTATCAAAATTATACCTGGTTGTCCCATCCGAACTCTGAGAGGTTCAGTGCTAAATTATCCCAACAGAGCCCTTACAGTTCCCTGATGCTACTGCCTCCTGACGTGATGGAGATGCGAGCGGGAATTTGAACAGGCCCAATTTCCTCTCCATAACCCACGAAGGCCCTTGGCCAGCACTTCCCGTCAGCATCACAAGGCTCCCAGCTTTCACACTAAACCCTCTGATTCCTCTCATTGTAACTCTGTGCCCTGTTTCCCTGACTCCTTTTCCTTTTTTTGGTCACACTACAAATGGTGTCCCCAGTGTCAGCGGGGGTGTCCTTCTTTGAGGCCTAGCTAAGATTGCCTTGTACTCCCAAGCCCACACTCACCATTCTCAAGATTTCTGCAAGTCCCCAGAAAGCCAGAAGAGCTCAAGATCACCTCAAGATCACATTTGCTGTATGTCGCAACATTCCCCCAAACCTACACACACGAGGCAGACTGTGCACAAGTTAGAATTTCCGGAAGCTGGGTAGCAGGATGGGGAGGGCAGCAGAGAGAGGTCGTATCACTCACTGTCCTGAGAAAAGCTTCAGACAGAATATCTGCCTCCATTGTTCTTAAAAGCACGGCAGTAGGACTTCGTCACCTCCTCTAGTGCCGCTGCCTCTTCCCTCCACCTGAGCTCTTCTCTCTTCTGCTCGCTTCCTATAAACTGCGGTTTGTGGAGCCTTCTCTTTGGCTGCCTTGCTGCTTCCCATCTCACGCCCTGAGTATCTCGCCTCCACTACCGAAGAGCGTATGAAAACGTTTTCCTAAACAAAGCCAGTGCCTTCCCTGGGAGGTTTTGGGGTTTCCAGAGCCAACAGGTTGTCCCTGCAGATCTGTATGGGGTCGACTCTCTGCTTACTCTGCGCGTGTCTTCTCATTTAGATACTCAGAGCAGGACTGTGTCCTGCAGGCAGCTGCTGCACTTCCTCCAGAGGAACATCATCATTGTGGCTGTCGCAGTGGCAGGAATCCTAGTGATCCTGGCGGCGTTCCTGCTCGTGTTGACCACATATACCAGGAAGAAACAGGCGTTGTGAGTGGCTCTCAGTTCCCACCTTCCTTCCAAGAACTCATGGGTGTTTGTGCCAGTGTTGCCCAGAGCTCCCTGCTGATCCTGGATTTAGGAGGAGGCAGGGGCTCTTAGCCTGGTGGTGCATCGGCATCTCCTTGCAGGCTTTGTAAGAGTACAGATAACGCTGCCACAGGTTTTTAGGCATCGCCTTGGAGGTTCTGGTGCACAGCCAGGTTTTGGGATCTCTGACTTGGGCCATGCTGGCCTCTACAGGTCAGGGAGATTAGGTCACACCTATTCCTGTATGAGGGCTACTGGAAGAGGAGATGGTACAGCTCTTGTTGAAAGACCAGAAAATAGGAACATGGTTGTAGAAAGGAAAGGAACAGTACAGGAAGAGGGTGGGAAGGATAAAGCCGGGGAGGAGATGACAACATTCCTACTGGAAAAGTAGCACTAGTTTCAGGATATTGGTGAACTCCCCTTCCTAGAACCTTCCACAGACTTCCCAGTCTTCTCCATGATCCTGCCAATGAGAGCTAATGTCTGGGGCAGCAGTGGTCATTTGGACTGACCAGTGCCTGTCTGTATCATTTATGAAATACTTTGATTATCCCTCTGGATGACAGGGCTCGGGCACAGTGGATCTAACCCTTAACAGGCACTAGAAAGCAAATCATTTACAAGATTATGCATATGCAAAAATTGTACCTTGAAATGGTGTGCCTTGTTCTGCATCCCTTGGGACACACATTCCTGATCACAGGAACAGCAGATCCCTGAAGGCCCCTCATGTCCTGTCTGACACTGTGTTGGGTGCTCAGCTGGCCCCAGAGTGAGGGGCTGTGGTGCAGCATGAGGGGTGAAGTGTCCATCCCCTGTCCTGCCCACTCTCTGGCTCTGAGGCTACAGAGTTTAAATTCCCCACCAGCATGGCACAGCTTTCCCTAAAGATGTCCTTCAAAATGCCAGGTCTCCTGGGCCTGACAACCTGTGCAGGCCAGCAATCACCACCTCACAGCCAGCTCCCTCCTCTGAGACAGCAATGGGAGCCCGGAATGCATGGGAGTTAGAGACAGAAGACTGAAAGCACTGGAAACAAGTGTGATCCACTTCATTCTTCCGATGGAGACTCATCCATCAGATTCACCATTCCTTTCCATGCCTATCGGATGTCTCAGAAGAGGCCAAGAATATGGCTACATCCCACAGAGACCCCCTAAAGCTGTGGGGAGCCTGAGCTGGGAGAGAGCTGGGGGAAGGAGCTTCCCAGAGGCAGAGGGAAGGGGAATCCTTGCCCCTCGGCAAGTGCACAGTAGGAATTCCTACAGGTACACTTGTGCAATGTGGTTTCCGTGTCTTGTTTCAGATATCCTCCGGCAAACATGACATACAACATTTTTATAATGAATGGAAAGGCTTGGTGGCAAAAGTCTCCAGAAAAGAACTCCAGAAAATACACAGGAAAGGAGAAACAGCTGAGCTGTGATTCCAGTGTCTAGGTAGGGGTGGGCCAGCCCCCATGGACTCTGAGCTGTGAAGACACGCCTCCACGCACACAACAGGAGAGGCACCTGGACCTGGCTGTGAGGTGTACTGTAAGATATTTACATTCTCGGAAACTTGGGTGGACTAAGGCAAAATGTGTCACCGCAGGGCGCTTGTGGTGGTGTGGCACTGTGACTAGCACAGGAACTTAGGGTGTTTGCCTGAAGACAAACTTGAGAAACACTGGGTTTCTTTATTAAAGCATTGGTTCATTGATTTGGTCATTCATCGAACAGATATTAACTGAACACCTAATACCTAGACAATATCAAAATACATGAGGCAACCGAAGGCTTTGGAGTCAGGCGTGACCCTGGCTCGTTTCTGAGATGGCTGCGGGCTGGCTGAAGCTCTTGGGTGGCCAATTATGTCTCTGTCTTCCAGGTTTGGGGCCCTCCTGTGGGTGTTGGGTGTTGCAGAAGCTAGGAACGTTGTCGCGCTCAGGCAGCACTTGCCCCCGAGAACACCAGAGGGCGGCAGGGTCAGGAGAGCAGGGCCAGGAGAGGGCTCTGAGGCGCCCTGAGCAGCTGGGAGGACCTGCCTTGCCACCCATGTGGTGCAGCTGCCCCCAGCTACATGCTCTGCCTTGACTCCAGGGGAGGCACACACTCCTGTAACACCTGGCAGGGGTTCGGAGGGGCGAGGTCTGGGGAGATCAAAGGTCAGCGGAGGAGGTAGTGTGTAAGGAAGGGGTGTGGCCTAAGCAAATGGTCCTGATCAAGGGGGTGGGAACTGGCCCGGGACACACTTAAGGGATGTGGGGTGAGGGGTGGAGAGAGGGAGAGTTGGGTGGGAACGGGGCTAGAGAATAAGGTGGCTAGGCACAGGGGCGTAGTAAGGTGGAGGGTGAAGACAGGACAGGAAGGGCGCTGGGATAATGGTGTTGGAGAAGGGGAGGGGTGGGGAAGAATGAGGTGGGAGGGTGAGGAGGAGGAGGGAAGATTTTGGTGCGAGGGAGGGAGAGTAGAAAGAACAATGTGGTGAGAAGAAAATGGAGGAAGAAGGGAATGGGGTCTCGGCAGGGGGAAGATTGGGAAGGAGACGGGATGGGAGCAATGGTGGGGGAGGAAAAAAGTAAGAGGGGGTGGGAAAGAGCTAGGCAGGGACTGGGCAAAGGCCAGGGGGCAGGGGGAGGAGGGCCCTCTCCCCATCCAGCGTCAGAGCAGATGTTACTCACTGAGCCCTGGTCCCCACTCAAGGAAGTGTTTATTGGGCACCTCCCTGTGCCAGACACATGCTCTGGCGGCAAATACATCCCAACGCACTCGGCCGCCCAGAGCGCTCTGCCCGAAGCTGATCCATGTCGGGCTGCCCTTGGCCTCTGTGATCTAACCCCTTCATTGATGAGGAATCTGAGGACAGAGAGGGAAAGAGCGCATGCTCCTTCAGAGCAGCTGCCCACAGGTCTCTGGGTCCTGTCCAGGGCAGGTGCTCCGAGAGGGAGAGGTGGTGACTGGAATGTGTCCAGTTTCACCTGACATCTGACTGACACAGGCCTTACAACTTCAGACATTCCCCAGGCATGGCCTCTGGAAAGCTGGGCCCGGTTGGACTCCTGACCTTCCCTGGGCCTCGGTTTCCTTGTCTTGGCAATGGGGGTAGGAATTCACCTCCTTTATGGGGCTATCAGGTGGTTCGTTCAGCAGCAAACATTTATTGAGCACTTGCCGTGTGCTTGGCACTGTCCTGGGCTGGGTGCTGGGGACACCATGGAGAGAGAATGGGTAGAGCCGCCTTCCTGATAGCAGCTCGCTGGTGTCCCCCTGAGCATGGGATGGAATGCATCTGCCAGGGCTTGGGTATATGGCAGGCACCCCATAAATACCAGAGTTTTCCATGAACTCCTGACCGGACGTAACCCCACCCTTATCCCCTCCTCATCCCAGCCTCGTGGGACCCCAGACCTGAGAGTCAGTCCACCCTCCTGCTGGCCCCGCAGCCCTGCCTCAGGCTTCCATTTGAGGAACAAGGTGGGGTCTGCTGCCTCTCGCCTCTGCCAGCAGCCTCCCATCACCTGCGGCCCACTGGCAACCTGCCTGCACTCTCTTCCATTTCCCCCTTTCTCTGTCAAAGAAGTGACCCCTTTGCTTTCTCAGTTTGCTCTCAACGAAGGGCTTCTACCTTCAGGCCGGCGGTTGGTCCAGCAGCCTGTCCTGGCTCGATGCAAGGGGTTGCAGGGTCCAGCCCCACGGAGGCTCTGGGCTGCCTCTGAGCCAGGAGATCCCAAGCTCTGCCACTTACCGGCTGTGAAACCTCACGCCTCAATTTCTGTCTCTGTAAAATGGGGTAGCCTACTTTGCGGGGCTGTTGTGAGCATTAAGTGCACCTTAGCTCTGGCCACACATAGTAGTGCTTACTGTCAGTGAATCAAGGAATCTTAGCTGTTATGATGACTCTGTAAAACTTTGGCTCTCTGCCTGCCCAGCACTCTTTCCTCCTCCTCCTGGCCGCAGTCTCTGATTTCCCTGGGGTTCTCAGCGTGGTGTGGTGGCCATGTGATCTCGCCCTAAGCTGCTCGCACACCCCAGCCACTGGCTTCGGGGACTGGCTGGGGAATGGACGTGTGTCCATTCAGCCAGGGAGTCATTCGGAGCTCTTGCTGGGAATACTTAGAGATTCTTACCCCTTCAGCGGGATTTAAAGCTGAGTCACTATCTTGGATGACAGGGAGAAAAGCTGTTTGAGAATAAAGCCCACACCTGGGCTTTTCCTCCATCATGCCCTGTTTACTGAACACTATTGTGCGCCACCAAGTGGCACTCCAGTTGCTGCGAATGCTGCCAGAAACGACACTCCCCACCTCACAGAGGTCAGGGTCCTGCCCCAGAGCCTTTGCACTTGGTGTTCCCTCTGGTTGGAACACTTTTCTCCTGATATCTCTGTTGCCCCTTCCTGGGCTCCCTTCAAGCCTTTACTCACAGGTTATCCCCTCAGTGAGGCCTCACTCTGACCCCTCTGCTCCATATCACATGCCCACACAGCTCTTCTTCCCTTTCCTGATTTATTTTACTCCTCAGCACTTGAAACTACCAGAGAGACGCTACAGAATACTTGTTTATTTTGTTACTTTTCTGTCTCCCTCACTAGAAAGTCAGCTCCACAAAGGAACGGATTTTCATCTGTGTTGCTCACAGCAGATCTCTACTGCTTAGAACAGGTCTGGCGTAGAGGAGGGGCTCAGTATTGAATGAATGGGGGGCCCCCAGGGACTGTCTGAAGAGATGACACTGTCCTTGCGGCTTGAAGGTCTAAGGAGCCAGCATGTGCCGACCCCCAGGGGAGGACGCAGCGTGTGGCTGCTGTGGACATTGATCCTCTTCTCACTGAAACCACGCTGGATTTAAAAATTAGCGGGGGAGGGGAGGTGTCACTTTCAACCTTTAAACTCCTGAGTTAAGCTTGGAAGGATGCAGAACTTTAGAGCTGCCCCTGGAGGGCACAGGGAGACCGGTTCCTGCCCTTGGGCTGCAGCCACTAGCACGCTGTAGAAAGTGGGAAAATCCAGAGATGGTGATGGTGGTGGTGGCGGCACCAGTGGGCTCTTTGCTTTAAGGTCTGTTTTCATGTTCGCAATGTCCTTATGAGGTAGGTACCATCTCCTAAATGAGGAAGCCAAGACTCAGAGAGGTCAAGTAACTTTCTCAGGGTCCCTGAGCTGTAAGTGGCAGAACCAGAAAAGAACAAGAGAAAAGTGACCATTGTTTGACCAGCCAGAGGAGAGGCAGGTGAGCTGCATGGCTGAGACACCCAGGTGGGAAGGAACTGAGGAGGGGCCCTTGGGGAAAGGGCTGTCCTCCCTTGGGGAATCACTGGGCTGAGGTGTGAGCCCTCTTCCCACAGCCCACCTGCTGCAGGTTTCCACAGCAGTGGCCTGGCGTCCTTTCAAATCTGGAACCAAGTATGGCCTGCACAAACGTAGGTGAAACTGACACAAACCCCAATCCTGCCCATTTTGACGCTTAGAAGGCTTCCTGGAGGAAGCAACATTTCACCAAAGACCTGGAGGAGGAGGAGTCATGTGGTAGGAGAGGTGGGGGAAGAGAGTTCGGGCTGGGACATAGTGTGTGCAGAGGCCTGGGGGTGTAAAAGTGAGAGACCAATTTCTTTCAAGGCTCTTTGCCTGTCTGAAGTGAGTATTTACTCAAAACCGCCCTTGACAAACGCACCACAACTTAGCCCACGTTTCCATCCATGTGCTCTTTACCCTGAACATTCAAAAGACGTATCCTCCTATTTCCTCAACTGTGGCCAAGCAAGCGGCCTTATCTGCAGGCCCATCTCAGAACTGTCTGGGGCCACGTAGTTTCAGGGTTTCAGGCGGCCTCCTCTGGAAGTGGGAGGGGCTCGAGGGCTGCTGAGCCAGTGCCTCCCAGAAGCTGGGAGCCGTTCTCAGGCCTGAGGACCTCAGACTGGAAGCCCTAAACCTGCTGCCCCTCGGGTGTCCCACCCACATGTAGACTGCTCCCCTCCCAGGTCTCTGGGAGTCCCTCTCACAGAGAGCTGTTTTGCAATGAAGCTTTCCTCCTCCTCTGTGCACCCACGGTGGCCTGTGCGGCCAGACTCCAGAGTCAGTGCTGCCTGGCCACCTGATGTCTATCAGCTAACCTCCCTGGGCTTCACTGCCCTTGTCTGGAGAATGGATTAAATTGCAAACTTCTTACAACATTGTCTGGCACGTTGTAAGTGCTCAGTAAGCATTACTGTTACTACCATTGTAGACTAGGTGGGTCTGATGCTGTGATCTCTCCCCTGGCAGCCTGCCAAGTGTTCTTTCACTACCCTGGGAAGGAGGGTCCAGTATGGAAACAAAGAGTTTTTTCCTGCATCCTGAGTTTCATGGTATCTGTGGGGAAAGGGAAAACTTTTACTAAAGCTGCTTTTTTTTTTTTTTTGGAAACATACATTGGAGAAAAGTATCCCAGCCTGGAGCCCAGAAAAAAGATTTCCTGGATGAGGAGAGGGCGTTTCAGCTGGGGGAGAGCAGAGGTGAGGGAGAGGACCCGCAGGAAAAGGGCTGGGGCGTGGCATGGAGGGAACGCCAGGCCAGCGGGGGAGCTAGGCCCATCTGCCCAGCATGGGGGGACCCAGAGAAGATTCTTGTGGTCTCAACAGTGGGCCTAGGACAGCGCCCGAGGGTCTGAGAGGGCAAGGAAGCGGGAATGAGAGCACCCCCGGAGGTCTTGGCTTTAGGGAGAAACTGGGTGAAGTGGAAGCCAAGCCCAGGAGCCGGCCCGGCGGCAGAGAGGCTCCACTGGCCGCTGAGGGAGCAGATGTGAGGTGTGGCTGCCTGGTCAGAGTGCGGGCAGATATCATCGTGGGGATATGCAAGTGTGAGGGAAGGTAGGAAGTGGTGGTGACCAGAATAGAAGGTGGTAATCAGCCAGGTGCAGAGTGAGGGAAAGGTCTGAGATGGGGCTGAGCCGGGACCGGGGGGGCACTGGGGACACCCTATCTCCGTGTCTTGCTATGACCGACATGGCCGATCCCTTTCAGAATCCTTCCCCGATGCTCCGTAGGCCGTGTGAGGCCCCTCTGGGAACACACAGTGCCCAGGCTTCTGCCGTCCCAGCTCTGTCTCCCTGATGACTCAGCTGCCTCCCCTTCCCGCCCGTGAGCCGTTTGAGAGCAGAGACAGGGCTGTCATTGCTGTCCTGAAGCCTATGTGATACCTGCAACACAGGATGTGCTTGGAACCTTGGAGATATGGACCTACTTCGTAGGTTTCTCCTCTCTCTTTAACCTGCCCATGGAATAAACAAATGACTCTTATGGGCAGTTCAACCAGGAGCAGGCCTGGGTCCATGGCCTCTTGGGAGGGGAAAGTGGGACATTCTAGTTTCCAGTGAGTCCTGGGGATCCTCCACTTATTGCCACTGTCCCACCCCCAATTCGGACACATATGGCTCCCCTCCACCCCATCCCCAGGTTTGGGGTGCCGTTGGAATCATTATTCTTGCATAACCCCTGCCGGCAGCTGGCCTTCGTTCCCCTCCTTGCTGGAGTAGGCCCTGGTGGCGCCGGAAATGCCCTCTGCCCTCCCAGGAGCACGTGGCCTACAATTTTCCTTGAACACAGCACTTTGTGACTTACACGTAAGCTTCAAACGCAGCCCCCTTTCCTGTCTTTGCATCAAGGAAATAGGTTGAGTTTCAGAGAAACCAGCTGCTAAGAGCACCAGGCCTTCCGGCTCCAGTCCCTGCCCTGCTTGGGTCTGTGCTACTGCTACTGTGTCCAGGTGAGTGGTCATCCTTCAGCCTTCTGCCTCTGCCGGGGCAGCATGGCCACCCCAGGGGACCCTGGGGTAGCTGGCAGAGGGGGAATTAAATTCCCCTTCATTGAGAGACCCTGGTGAGGCGGGACCTCTTTACACCTTGCCTGGCCATGTTGGGGTGATTAGCCAGTGGCAGCCTCAAGCCTGGGGCTTGGGCTGTAGAGAAACCCAAGTTGGCTTCTTGGGCCCCAGTTCTTCATCTAGAACCAGCTGTCCATCAGCACTGGAGACCAGAGACCCTGCAGGTAAGTAGTCCCAGATGGAGCAGCAGCTGACCGCTGTCGCCAGGGGTGGCCTGGGTCTGGTGGAGAGTGACAGAGTCAGGAGGCCACTGGGAAGAACCAGGAGGGCTGTCGGACTGGGCTGGGTAGTACTGAGCTGGAGAAGAAAGCAGACGCGGCTTGTGGCTACCCTGCGTAAGGCAGCTCCCCTTCCAGAGGCTTAGCCAAGTGGTAGCATCCTGGGGTCACAGAGATGCCCGTTCAGCCCCTGGCCTCCTGCTGGGTCTGTCAGGGTGGCATCCTTGGCTCTAGGAAGCAGAGAAACCTCTGGAGAAAGCTCTGGTTACAGGCTCCATGAATATGTGGGTGGCTTGACGGGGCTGTGGGCTCGAACAACAAAATGCTGATGAGCCCCATCCTTCCAGCCACTGTAGGGCAGCTTAGGTTAAAGTGGGACCCAGAAGGGGCAAACGGCTTGAACCCTGATAGGTCGCTGTGTGTCCAAGGCAAATTGCTTGGCCATCTTGAGCCTCGATTTGCTTATCTGTTACATGTAGATGTAAATGTTGGCATCGAGTATGTGTTTGGCTCCTGATTCTCAGGTGAGAGTTTGGGAAAGGAAGGTTCTTGGCAGGAAGGAACAGGGGTTTGTGTAGTGGACCACTCAAGATGATCTTCATTATTCTTGTTTCAGCCAGGGAAGCAGGCACCGGTAGGTGCTTAATAAAGCTTTGCTGAGAGGTTAGGGTCAGGGACTCCTGGCGTGTCTGCCAGGGCTCTTCTACTAACACAGACTTTCTTTTCCCTTTCCTTACCTGCCCTCCAGACTCATGCCTGCAGCCTGGGTGGGGACCCTGGGTAGGCAGGCAACCTCACTGGTGTTTAAGTGGGCACTCTGGAGCCGGGAGTCCTAGATTCAAGTCCTGGTTCTGTCACCTACTGTGTGTGCTGTGTGGCCTTGGGCAAGTCACTGCACCTCTATATACTTCAGGTCCCAAATTCATAAATCCTTCACCCACAGGGACCTTGCAGGGATTAGGGAAGTGAATATGCCTAGGACACCTGGCATATAGTAGGTGCTATATAGACATGTTGCTATAGTTTATCCTTGAACAACATGGTGGTTAAGAGTGTTGACCCTCTGCACAGTCAAAAATCCATGTATAACTTCTGACTCCCCAGTCATCGCTCTGCATCCACCAGGGACTGGTTCCAGGACCCCGCGGGAGGCTCAAGTCCCTTACATAGGATGATATAGAATAGTGTGTACGGTCAGCCTTACGCATCTGCAGATTTCCAACCGGGGATCGAAATTACTGTTTTCCACTGCAGTTGTTTAAATCCATGGATGCCAAACCAGGAGATGCGAAGGGCCTACTGTGTAGTTACTGAAAGAAATCCGTGTGTACGTGGACCCACACACAGTTCAAACAGGTGTCGTTCCAGTGTCAGCTGTAATTTTAGTGATCATTACTGGCTCTGGGTGGTCTCAGGCTCTGGATTTCATAGCTCCTGGACTTTCCTGGGGCTATGACACGCTGGCTACTCCCCGCCCCACCCCACCCCACAACACAGGGTTAAGGCGGCGGTTCTCAACCGGAGCCGACTGTGCTTCCTCCCTCTCCCCTGGGCCCCCTGGGGACATTCTATGAGAGTTGGAGACATTTTTCATCCTGACCCGGGTCAGGGGAGCGGGGGTTACTGGCATGTAGTACACATAGGCCAAGGATGCTGCTGAGTGCCCTACAGGGCCCAGGTAGCACCATGCTGTCCCCACACTCCACCGGGCTCCATTCTCCTGACTCATCCTACGTTTCCCATCCACAAAGCCTTTTCCCACCACCCTCTTACAGAGCTTGACACTCAGAGAGGGAAGGCTCCTTGCTAGGTGGCACAGCCCTTAAAATCCAGGCAGCAGAGGTTGGGGTGGCGGGAGCTGCTCTCCTGGTATTGTTCAGTCACTTAATAGACACAGTCTGCAGGACGTGAGGGCCATGCCCCTGACCCCCAACAGTCTGGGCCCTGACCGTCAAATGCAGCTCAAGGTGCAGACACCCCTGGGTCAGCCCGAAGTCTGTGGGGATGTGGGAATCCCTGAGCACCCCGCTGAGCTCGGAGCTGAGGATTCTGCCATGCTAATGAACCACTCATCCTAGAGGGGATAATGCTGGCTGCTGGGTGAGAAAAACCCGGGTTCAAGTCCTGATTGCCACTGTAGACAGCATGATTCCGAACACAGTATTGACCCCTCTGAGCCTCCGTTTCTTTACCTGAGGAATGGGAATAGCGGTTCCCAGTGAATGGATTTAAGGTGAGGGTGGGATTAAACGGATAGTACTTGTAAGAGGCACAGTAAAGTCCCTGGCACAGAGGCTGCTGTTACCCGCCGGATAAGCATTTATTGGGAGGAAGCAGGGGCTACAGTAGAAAACAAGGCAACTGTAGGCTCGGCCTTGGGAGCTCAGCCTGGTCAGGGACGAGGAGCGGACAGACAGGGCTCTCCTGAGCCGTCAGGGCTGCGCTGTGGGAGGATGTGCCCTGGGGGGAAAGAGGAGGTGGCCGACTTGGCCCCGGGAGGAACACTTCTGGGAGGAGGGGACGACTGAGGGGACCCGCAGCGCCTGGCAGGAGAAGGCCGTGGCTGCTGCTCCTGGCAGAGGAGACAGCCTGTGCAAAGGCTCCTTCGGGTCGTCGTCAGTGGGGGAGGCCTCTAGATCTGTGCTTCCTCCTCTCTCCTAAGGAAGCCCCCGTGGGCCCTCATCCTCTCCAGGCTACCAGGTTCGACGGACCCGCAGAGGTGCCTCCCCACATCACCCCGGGCTCCTATCTTTTCATGTACCCGATACTGGTGGCCTCTGCACACCACAAATATTTATTGGGGCATACTATCTATGTACCTTGCGGGTATAGGACGGGAACAAGAAAGGTTCTCCACTTTCACAGTGCTTACTTTCTATCATATCATAAGATGTGTCATAACATGTTGACATGTCAAAGGTCATGTGTCAACAAGTTGATACATATATCCCATTTTCAGTGTTGAAGAACAGTAAAGCTGGGTCAGGGAGAGAGAAGAGAAGGCCATTTTAGAGAGAGAGTGCAGGGAAGGCCTCTTGGAGGAGGGCGTGATATTTAAGCAGAGACTCAGAGGAAGTGAGGCAGAGGAAACAGACAGTGCAAAGGCCCTGAGGGTGAACCATGGCCGATTTGTTCCAGCGACCTGAACAAGTACCGTAAAGAGGCCTGTGTGACTAGTAGGGAAAGAATGAGTATAAGGAGGTGATGGGACTGATTGTGCAAAGCCTTGGGGACCACCATGAGGGTTAAGGCTTTGGCCTTGAGTGAGGTGAAAGTCCTGTCAGGCGGTAAGTATTGATACGAAAGGACATGATAGCACAATGGCTAGTCAGGACCCATGCGTGGTGCTCAGGGAGCCCTCTCTCAGGGAACCCCTCAGTCGCCCGATACTGGGTGCTTTTGCTGGCCCCACTTTCTAGGTGGGGTCTGGCGAGCTTAACTCACTGCTCAGGACCACACCTCCTACTACACAGTAGATTCATAACTTCTTGATTAAAATCTGATGCCCTTGTGTCAGAAAAAGATATGAAGGAGCCTGTTGTCATCCATGGCACCATGCTAATTGCTGTCCTTGTGACTTATAACGTAACCAAGGTGGCATTTTGTTACCTGACAAATGCCTGCGCTGCCTCTATTGGTGGGCACAGGGGGCTCCACCATGGCCTGTGGACAAAGGAGCAGGAAAAATGGCTTCAGGGAGGGGGCTGGGTTCATGTGTGAGAGGATGCATGGGTCGTGAGGGGCTGGGCCCTCATCTCATCTGTGCTTTGGGTGGGGATGCCTCCCATGTCTAGCTGAGGGTGGCATGTGGAGCCTATGGGCTTGGCTGGGGCCACTTGCATCCTCTTCCAGCAGGTCCAGTTGGACTAATTCCCTCTGCAGCCTGTCTCCCCTCTGGGCTTTCGTGATGGTCATTTAATCGGGGCTTTTGATGTTCAGAATATGTTGTGTGGAAAAGGAGACCTTGAAGTCCCTGCCACATACCTATGGGATTAAACGAAGTTGAAAGGGTCCTTCCCTTTAGGTCTCCTCAGAGCCTTTATTACGTGTTTGTTCATTTGTTCATTTGTTTTTTTAGAGTCCACATATAAGTGATATCATACAATATTTGTCTCTCTGTGTCTGACTTATTTCACTTAGCATAATTGTCTCAAAGACTATCTGTGTTGTTGCAAATGGCAAGGTTTCATTCCTTTTTATGACTAATATCCATTGTACATATGTATCATATCTTCTTTATCCACTTGTCATCTAACAATGGACACCCAGTTTTCTTCCATATCTTGGCTATTGTAAATAATGCTGCAATGAATTAGGGGTGCATATATCTTTTCGAATTAGTGTTTTTGTTTTCTTCATATAAATACCTAGAAGTGGAATTCCTGGATCATACGGTAGTTCTATTTTAAATTTTTTGAGAAATCTCTGTATTGTTTTCCATAGTGGCTGCATGAGAGATTTTACTATGCTAATATGCTTTTCAAATGTATTTGGTCATTGGACCCCCTGTTTTTCCTTTGCAGTATATTTAGGGTGTCAGGTCTCCTTGGAACACTTATAATTTAATCCGGTCTTTACACCATGAGGATGCTTGAATGGTGGAATTTCTGGCAGATATGTCTGGCTAAGGATCAAGGGTTCCTTCCTCCTCATCTCAAGGCCTGAGCTACACACTCTGGGAAGACAAAATTAGGACCTCTGAACTCACGAGGAGCTCACGCGCTCAAGGGGAGGCTGGATGGACCAGCCCAGGCAGGACTAGGGTAGGGGAGTCTCACGGTGGGTGCACCTCCTGTGAAAGCCATGGAGTGTGCAGGGGCACAGCTCAGGACAGAAACATCTAGTTCTCCTGCCTTGTGGGAGCATAGGAGGGTGCAGGTTGGACCAGGCCCTCGGAAAGCTGTTATTTTTATTGGCAGTGAGATGGGGAAGTTGGGCTAAAACTGAGAATGTCCAGGGCACACTCTTGTCTCTAAGACATCATGGCCCCAGGCCCAAGGCGGCCAGTCATGGCTCATGGCCCTAGACTGAGCCCCAGGGGTCAGCCTCTCCCCACCCCCGCTTCTGCATGAACCTGCCTTTGGCTACCCAGGCTGCACCTGTGGCTACTGCACTTAGGGGCGGAGCTTCTCAAACTGTGTTGCCAACAGTTTCCTACCACAGCTTCCTGCCCAGAGACAAAATTCACTAACCCCACCCCTCCCCACAGTTCCTGGATGGGCCCCCATCTTGTTGCCTTGTCCTGTGCCTTTATACTCTATGAGGAGCAGCGTTATGAATCTGTGGGCCAGGGCCGCCTGGATTTGGGAAGTAGAGAGGAGCGGGGAGGGCGTACTCAGTGGAGGGCACTGCATAGATAAAAGTATGCAAGTGAATTTGAAGGAAGGCTAATAGCACAGCCCGGCTGGAGCAGAAGGTGAGCTGAGGAGTTTAGTGAGAGTCAGCGAAGTAGGCAGAAGGGAGCCTCAGGAAGCTCTTGAGCAAGGGAGGCCTCGGGGAAGAATCGCCTAGAAGCTCAGCTCATGTGGGAAACAGATTGTAGGGTTCAACCCACCACAGGCACCATGTGAGTTATGTGTAGATCTCAGGTTTTATTAATAGAAACAGGGTAGAGATCAAAGGGGATGATGGCAGCACAAACCAACCCCAGGAAGAGAGATCTGGACTAGGCAGGTGGGTGTGGCAGCATGTTTAGCCACAGACAGGATGGCCCAAGTAAGGGGACCAGGGTGGGGGAAGGGGAGAGAGCAGAAACCATAAGAGAGGGAGGAGGCAAGCCAGGGAACCATGATATTCAAGCAGGACAGGGGTCACTAGTGTCCATCGCACAGAGGACCCAGTATCCAGGAGAGCGCTAAGTGCCTGCCAGGTGTCCTGCTCTCCAGGTGGTGACACCAGTGCTCCCCTTGAGCCTGGTGGTCAGCTTGTGGGCAGGACAGACTCTGAGGCTGAGTGAGAGGGTAGCAGTCTAGGAGGGGAGGGGGAATGGAGATAGCCCTCTGTTTCCTATTTCGGTTACTGTTTTTAGTGCCTGGCGTGTCTATACCTTCCAGCTCCTTTATCCCCCTTCAATTAAAAAAAAAAGTTATAATTTACATACTGTAAAATTCACTCATTCTAGTAAAAATTTCTTTGAGGTTTGGGAAATGCATAGAGATGAGAAACTACCATCTCGATCATGGAATTCCTTCATGCCCCTTTGTAGGCAATCTCTCCCCTGGGCCCAGCCTCGGACAGCCCCTGATGTGTTCTCCAATGGTAACCTTTTCTTTTTCCTGAAAGTTTATTTTTTTCCCATTACTATGTATCCTCCTTATACCCCCTCCCTCTGCAGTCACCACACTGTTGTCCATAAATATGGACAACATTCAGTATTTTTCTTTTTTGCTCAATCCCTCTACCCCCTAACCCCCCCACCTCCAACCCTTGGCTGTCACCCTGCTCTCTATCTCCATCTCTATTTTGCTGTTGGTTTAGTTTGTTCATTAGATCGCACATAGGAGTGAAATCATATGGTATTTGTCTTTCTCTGACTGGCTTATTTCACTTAGCATACTGTTCTCCAAGTCCATCCATGCTGTTTCAAATGGTAAAATTTTCTTTTTTACAGCTGAGTAGTATTTCATTGTGTAAATGTTCTATAGTTGTTTTATCCATTCATCTACTGATGGACACTGGGGCTGCTTCCCAATCTTGGTGGTTGTAAATGACGCTGCAACAAACATAGGGATGCTTATGTTCTTCTGAGATATAGTCTTGAGTGGACTCAGTTGTAGTTTTTGAGCCTGGCTTCTTCACTCAGCGTGATGCCTTTGAGGTTCATCCATGTTGTTGGGTGTATGAGCACTTCACTCCCTTTGGTTGATTGCTGAGTGGTATCCCAGTATAGGGACGTACCACAATTTATCTATCCATTTGCTGAAAAACGACTGAGTTGTTTCTGATTTTGGCAGCTATGAATAGAGCTGCTCTAACATTCCCGTGTAGGTTTTTGTGTGAATGCCCAGTTCCATTTCTCGAGGTGAATACTAGTTCTGACCCCACTTAAACATTCTTACAGAATGGTGACCTATGTCTACATGTGGGGACGCAAGTGCAGTCCTTGATTAATCATCTGCCAGTAATCAGTAACTGTTGGGACATCCAGGAAGCCCTTCAAGCTTGACCCTCCCAACTCTGGCAGCAGAAACAATCTGGTTAGAATGCAAATTTTGGCCTATCCTCTGGCTGCCTTAACCAAGACCTCTCCCTGAAATGATTCCCATTTCAGTACAGCAGGCCCTCAAATAAGGCTGTCTTGCATTCGTGTTTTTTTTTTTAAGATTTTTTTTTAGCCAGAGGGGAAGGGAGGGAGAAAGGGAGAGAAACATCAATGTGTGGTTGCCTCTCACGCACCCCCTACTGGGGACCTGGCCAGCAACCCAGACATGTGCCCCGACTGGGAAATTGAACCGGAGACCCTTTGGTTTGTAGACCGAGTCTCAATCCCCTGAGCTACGCAGCCTGGGCTTGCATTCATGTTGTTTCATTATAATATTGATGGGGAAAAAATTCGATTCTATGCTGGGCTGCTATCTGTGTGGAGGCTGCAGCTTCTCCTCATGTCTGTGCGGGTTTTCTTCAGGGACTCCAGTTTCCTTTCACATCCCAAAGATGAGCACATGAATATAATCAGCGTGTTTACATTGTCCCAGTCTGAGTGAGTGGGTGTGTGTGAATGACCCTCAGACAGGCTCCGAGCACCATGACCCTGAACTGGAAACGTGAGTTGGAAAAAAGAACTCTCTTATACTTGTTTTTATTCATCTCTCTTAAATGTATGTCTAGCTCACATTTATTTCAATGTTTAATATTAGAAGAGTTTGGGGCCATTACCTAGAAGTTTGGTGGTGTTTTTATGACCAGGAATATGCCATATGAACTTAATTCTTGTTTATATCAATTAGCCTACAGTAAAACTGGGTCCTTATACATTGTTTCACTTAAAGTCACAGTTTCCAAGAGCCTATGGATAACGTTAAGCGAGGACTTACTGTATCTTCCTCTCAGATCCAGTATCTATCCTTACATATCCCTCCCTGCACACCTAGGGGAAAGGCGGCCTTTCTCAATCCACAAAAACTTTCTTTGTGCCCCTTGCGTGCATTTGCTTAACAAAGAAAGTCACTCAAGCACCCTTTCTTGAACATAGCCTATGCCTGGGTGGCCTTACTGGGTCCACCTTAGTAGAGAAATGACTGGAAACTGCAATGGAGAGATAATATTTCAACATCATATAAAAACTCATAAATATACAGGAAGATGGGAAGAATTAGTTGTATGCCCATTAGCCACCCCCTAGATCCTACAATTAACATTTTGCTATATTTGTTTTATCATATACAGTTGATACCCATTATTACTGGACTCCATATTTATGAATTAGCCTATCACCAAAATTTGTTTATAACCCCATAACTAGTACTCAAGTCCCTTTCACAGTCATTCAAGAACATAGGCAGAGCAGGAAGAAGTTTGAGTCAACTGACATGCACATTCTCATTGAGGTGGAACAAGGTGATACTCTGCCTTCTTGTTTTAGCTTTGATACTGGAAGCAAGTGTTCTTACAGTCTACTTGGTGCCGTATTTTTGTGCTATTTGTTGGTGATTTCACTGTTTAACTGACCCCCAAATGCAGTGCTCAAGTGCTGCCTAGTGTTCCTATGTGCAAGAAGGCTGTGAGGTGCCTTACGGGTAAAGTATTTGTTAGATAAGCTTATAGATAACAGTGCTGTTGCCTGAGAGTTCAATATTAATGAATCCACAGTATAAGGTGTCTTTGAACAGAAGCACACACATAAGGTTATGTACTGATCAGTTAGTGAAAATGTGACTCGAAGCTCAAAGGAACTTAAGCCTGGATTTCTTCTAGGAGCCATGGTTCAGTATTTGCTAACTTTGTGTTTACATTGACTCTACAGAACTATTGTGAATAACAAGAGTTGACCGTACCTCTCTACCTATCTATTCATCCATCAATGTCATTTTTTGTGTGCCTTTCAAAGTAAATTACAGTCATCAGTACCCACCTAAAAATTTCTGCACACAGATCATTAACTAGGATTTAATGTTTCATGGTTCTTTTTTACTGAGGGGCCCAAATACAATAAATGAACAAATCTTAAGTGTACATTCTCTGAGTTTTAAGGAATTCAGACTGATGTAATCCAGTGTCTAGCATCATCAGACAGCATCATCACTGCAAAGCTGAAGGAAGATAATTTTAGGTTATTTGCCTCACCAGGTATCTATTTATCTAAATATTATTAATTTCTCCTCTCCATATACGATCATACTTCCCAGTCATACTCCTCATTTTGTTTAATGACTCTATCAAAGTTCACAAAGGGGTTAAACCCTAATATATTTAATTTATTTAATTTAATGAATACCTATTGATGGGCATTCAGATTAGCTTATGCTTTCTAGAAACTGGTCCATGAAGGCAGAGGGGTCAAACGGGGGATTTCTACTACTGAGGGGAGTGAGTGGAAAAGGACAGGGAAGGCTGACAGAGTAAGGTCCCTTCGGTCAGCAGGGCTTGCTCCAGCCTCAGGGCCTTTCCGCTTGCCGTTCCCGCTGCCTGCTGTGCCCCACTCCTCCGTGCTCGGTGAAGAGTTAGCTCTCCCTCATCCTTCCACCCGCAGCTCAAATGCTGCCTTCTCAGAGAAGGTGGCCACCGCAGCAGCAGTGTCCTCTTTCCCTCTTAAGATCACTCTTTATTTCCTTTATAACACTGATCTCATCTGTAATTATTATGTTGTCCCTTTCCTTGTTTATTTCATCCCCTCCCCCTCAGACTGTTACCTTCATGAGTGCAGAGGCCATGTCCAGCACTGGCCTGAAACACAATGCAATGTGTTTGGGAATGAATGAACGGTTCCAGGCGCTGGTGTGTGCGGGCCTGTGGGGGTGTCTGGGCACTCCGCACCAGGTCTCTGAAAAGTCAGAGGAAGGTTTCAGACTACCTGACCTGGGCCCACCAGGCTGAGGCTCCTCTGCAAGTTGATTCTGGCACAAAGCAGGCTCCACACGGTGGTCTCCCTAAACGTGGCCTCTCTCTCACTACCTCTGCGCCCGTGGACGGAGCTCAGGAAGCGAAGGCCCTGACGTTCCCCAAATCCGGCTTGAACCCGCAGGGTCTGGCGAGGTGCAAGGCATCAAAATCGGCACCGGGCGGCGTCAGCGATGCCGGACCCCGCCGCGCACCTGCCCTTCTTCTACGGCAGCATCTCGCGCGCCGAGGCCGAGGAGCACCTGAAGCTGGCTGGTATGGCCGATGGCCTCTTCCTTCTGCGCCAGTGCCTGCGCTCGCTGGGAGGCTACGTGCTCTCCCTGGTGCACGACTTGCGCTTCCATCACTTCTCCATCGAGCGCCAGCTCAATGGCACCTACGCCATCGCCGGCGGGAAGGCTCACTGCGGACCCGCTGAGCTCTGCGAGTTCTACTCGCGCGACCCAGATGGCCTGCCCTGCAACCTGCGCAAGCCGTGCAACCGGCCGTCTGGGCTCGAGCCGCAGCCCGGGGTCTTCGACTGCCTGCGCGACGCCATGGTGCGAGACTACGTGCGCCAGACGTGGAAACTGGAGGTGAGAGTGCCGCGACCTGGGAAGGGGCGGGCTCTGGGATGGCGGGGCGGAGGAGGGTGGGTGCTGGGGGCCGAGGTAGCAATGGTCCTCTTCGCCAGCCTGTGCTTCGCTGCGCTGCATCTGATCTGGAAGCTGGAGGGAAGGCTAATGGCGGCAATAAAGGACTTTATTCTTGGATTCCGTTGACATGTGCTGTTCCCATGAGACGGAGAGGGGCGCTGGCTGGGGGCGGAACTTGGGAGGAGGCCTCTGAGGCAGGGGATCTAACTGCTAGAAAAAAAGGTGGTTTTTGCGCTAGGCGGGGGATGGGGCGAGGCTTGGGCTAGGCTGGGTGTGGAGTTTGAGAGGATGGTGAGGGCTGCGCCTTGAGGTAGGGTGGTTAGTAGGGCCGCTGGCAGTGGTCTTCGATCCCCTGCATCAAGGTGCTTGACTGCCAGTGTCAGAACTTCAAGCTAGAAATGAGCTTGGGGCTGGCTGGAAGGCAGGTTCTGGGCTCGGCCCTGGGTGGGCGGGGCCTGGATGGATTGCGGAGAGAGCGAGGGGATGGGGAGTGGTGGCTGTCCTCAATAACCTGAAGGATTTACCCCAGGTGCGCCTGGGAGGGTTAGGGAGGGCTCTCATGGATGGAGACCTTGGGAGGGTGGAGGAGATGGAATAGAGTTCCTGTGGCGGCACACTTGACGTCACAAGTGTCCTTGACCCTTCCTTCTGTAGGGTGAGGCCTTGGAGCAGGCCATCATCAGTCAGGCTCCCCAGGTGGAGAAGCTGATCGCCACCACAGCTCATGAGCGGATGCCTTGGTACCACAGCAACCTGACCCGCGAAGAGGCCGAGCGCAAACTGTATTCAGGCTCGCAGACCGACGGCAGGTTCCTGTATGTGGGGTTTGCCCCCCGGGGGCTTTGGGGCAGGTCTCAGTGTGCGTGCAGGTGGGCTGGGAGGGATGTCCCTGTGCTTCATGTGAAAGTGGGTAGTGCATTTCTGAGTGTGCAAAGGGCCTTCCTGTGGGAAAAGAGCAGCACTGTTTAGGACCACAGCTCACTTCCTGGGATGGAGTCCAAAGTCCACTGCTAACCATCTGGGATACTTGGCAAGTAGGTTGATTTCTTCTCCTTCATTCCACAAATATTTACTGAATATCCACTATGTGCCAGACTCTGTTTCAGACACCAAGGACATGGCAGTGAACAAAACAGACACAAATCCCTCCCAGTCCTTGTGGAGCAGGTAGACAAAAAAGATGAATTACTAAAACACAAAGTGTGTCAGGTGGTGGTAAGTGCTGTCTGTGAAGATGAGCGGGGGTTGAGATTAGCCAGAAGTGGCCAGAAGTGGCCTTTCCTATCGGGTGGCTTTTGAGTGAAGAGCTGAAGGAGGTGAGCAGTGAGCTGTGCAGCTCCCTGGGAGAAGGGCGTTCTTGGCAAATGGAAGTGGCAAGTACCAAGGCCGGGGGCAGGTCCTTGGCATATTCGAGAAACAGCGAGGAGGTCACTGTGCTTGGAGCTAAGCGAGGGCTGGAGCAGGAGTTAAGGGAAGGAAGAGGTGACTGCCTCTGACAGCCCTGTGGATGAGAGTAGTGCCTCCCCAAGGGCCTTTTATAACAATTGCATGAATTAATATGTGTACAGTAAAAGTATGGTATCTGGCATATAGTAAAAGTGCACCAAATGTTCGTTTTTATTACATGTGGGTGAATGTGTGTCTCTGCCCATGTCTGAGTTACAGCTGAGCCATGTGGCTGTTTGTGAGTTTGTTATTATGAAAGAATCTCTAAAGCTGTTTATATAACCCTACTGGCTGCCTGAAAGCCCTGCTGGCACTGTTGATTTCTGGTCTGGACACAGGTCCCTTGTATGACAGATGTTATCCAGATGTCAGCTGAGGTCACTCTGACCTCAAGATCTAGAGAAACTTGGTGCCTGCCTCTTTCCTGTGACCTCAAGAAGTCCTGTGCCCTCCTCAAGATGTCTGTGAATTCTCAAGGGCCTCCGTTCTTATGGCCTGAGCTCCTGCATGGCTGAATCCTTGTGCTCATCCACCTCTCCTAGGGCTGTTCCCTTTCCTGGGGCCAACCCAAGGACGCCCTCAATTTCCCTACCCACGTGCGGTCTTTGCGTGCATACCAGATTGCCAGTGAGTCTCCCACAGGATGCAGGTTCCGACACAAGATTCTGTTGTCAGCTGATAAAATAAACTTTTTACCCTGCCTAAAGACTTAGGATAAAATTGGAGTACAGTTTCTAAGGCTTCTGAGGGAACTCTTGAATGCGCATTACAGATAATGCTCAGAAGTAAGGAAGGCTTTTAAATAACTTAAGATAGGACTGTTTTCTCTAAGAAGGTAAACTTAGCCTTGTATTTGTATCAGTTGTCTTTTGACACATATACACTGCCCCAAGAGTTACTGTCTGAAAACAATTTTTTTTTTTACCTCACCACAATTCTGTGAGTCAGCTGAACCATTCTCATTTGGGTCAGCTGGGCTGGGACCGAATAGGTTGGGATGGCCATGCTTATGTGTCTTTTGGCTTTGTGTCCCCTGGGTGATGGGAATGCACTGGCTGCTGTACTGTCATTGACCAGTAGGCCAGCCTGGGCTTATTCAATGGTGGTGGCTGCAGAGTTCTCAAGAGTAGTAGCAGAGGGAAAGCGACAATACACAAGCAATTTTAAGCCTCTGCTTGTGTAACGTTACTGATGTCCTATTAGCCAAAGCAAGTCATGTGGTCAAAACCAGAGACACTGCGGGGAAAGGGACTACTCACAGAGAGGAATTAAAGCAGCCAGTTTTGCAAAGTCCATCATAGGATCGGAACAAGGAGATATAATGGAGACGATGGGCTTTTCAAACATGGGTGTTTGGGGCTCCTTCTTTCCTTTTGGGCTGTAAACTTGAGGGCAGTGTCTGCATCTGGTGCTTCTAGAGTGTCCCATCTTCTAGTATACAGTGAGGGCTGGTACTTGTCCAGATGTTACTTGTCTTCATCCAGGTGCTGCACACTTTCCATCTCAGGTGTGATGCTTGCTAAGGCATTACCAACATTTGGTCACACATTTCACATGCATTCATATCTCACTTGCTCATGCACACGTTCACTCAGGTGCCAGAATGTCTGGGGCTCTCTCCCAGCTAGACACAACGAAGGGAGGTTGCGTGACTCTCCTGTTGGTGTAGCTGATTCTTCCTCCTTGTCTCTGCTTTCTCCTTTATGACATGTAATTTCCTCTTTCTTAGTTTTTACAGCCTAAGTTTCCTTCCCTGGTTTCATCTCAAGTTCCTAACTCAGCTTTTTATCACCTTAGTTTTTGCCTCCCTTCGGTCTTGGTTTTTCTTTCTTCTTCTCCCCTCTCTTCCCTTCCTATGTCCCACGTACGGACAATGATTCCACCATTCCAATGGTGTTAAAAGTTCCCCCAACCAGCCCTGGCAGGTGTGGCCCAGTGGATTGAGTGCTGACCTGTGAACCAAAGGGTTGCCAGTTCGATTCCCAGTCAGAGCACATGCCTAGGTTGTGGGCCAGGTCCCTGGTAGGTGGTTCATGAGAGGCAACCAAACACTGATGTTTCTCTCCCTCTCTTTCTCCCTCCCTTCCCCTCTCTCTAAAAATAAATAAAATAAAATCTTTTTAAAAAGTACCCCCCAGATTGCTAAGGCCCCTTGAAGGTATCAGAGGATTCTAGGGGAGGCAGGAGATAGAAGAGTTGAGTGGAGGGTAGAGTAGGTGGGCTACTGAGCTCCCACCCCAGCTCAACTTTGACCTGTTTCATATTTTAAGCTTCCATGGAAGATGTTTGACAAAGAATTCCATTGCCCAAAGGAACAGTTTGCAAAATTTTTGCTGTAACACAGCAGAGTTTATGACAGGCTTAGAGTTAACCTGTCTGCTGAGATAAGAGGAATTGCAGGAGAACAAGGGCCAATGGCTTTGAGGAGCTGGTGCTTTGGATATCAATCTGGCTTAAAGACTCAAGAGGCAAGTATTGGCTATGGAGGTTGAGGCTGAAGGAGGTAGGCTCTGGGTACAGTATAGAGACTGAGGCTGGTGCTAAGGTTCAGAAGCAATTGGAACAGTGACATTATGAGGGTTCGATGCCAGTGACTAATGCTGGAAAAATGTCAAGAGACAGAAGCCACTACAATGAGCCACACTGCTGGAAAGTTAGGCAAAGTGTGATTTGGACAGAAACTGTTGTAGATTCTTCTTGTGGTTCCTGTAGTCAGTAACTGCTTTCTCAGTGTGTAGGTAGTTAGGGGTTGAAGGTAAAAGCTGTAGGTAGGCACAGAACCTCATATAGGGCAGGGTGAGAGGAACATCCCTGGAGGAACGAGGCCTGGGACATGCCCCGAACTGGTCTAGTTCTGAGAGTAGGGTGCAAGGTGAGATAGAAAGACCCATACCACTCAGGTCTGCAGTTAAGACTAGGGCCATGCATGTCATAGACCACATTTCAGAGCTGTTGAAGAATGGATGAAGTCCCTGGTTGGGTAGCTCAGTTGGTTAGAGCGTTGTCCCGATATGCCAAGGTTATGGGTTTGATCCCTAATCAGGGCACATACAAAAATCAACCAATCTCCCTGACCGGTGTGGCTCAGTTGCCCGGGCATTGTCCCGCAAAGTGAAAGGTCGCTGGTTCAATTCCAGTCAGTTCACATGCCTGGGTTGTGGGTTTGGTCCCCAGTCAGGGCACGTTCTAGAGGCAACTGATTTATGTTTCTCTCTAACATCAATGTTTCTGTCCCTCTCCCATCCCCTCTCTCTAAAAAGAAAATAAATAAAATCTTAAAAGAATCAATGAATGAGCCCTGGTTGGTGTGGCTCAGTGGATTGAGTGCTGGCCTGCGAATCGAAAGTTGCTGGTTGGATTCCCAGTCACAGCACATGCCTGGGTGTGGGCCAGGTTCCCAGTTGGGGGCAGGCGAGAGGCAACCAATTGGTTTCTTGCACATTGATGTTTCTCTCCCTCTTTTTCTTCCTCCATTGCCCCTCTCTCTAAAAAATAAAATCTTTTAAAAAATGGATGGCTGTTTGCTGCCAAAGCTTGCTGCTTTTCTGCATAATTCCAGCATTTGTGGTACTGGTTGATTCAATCTGTAAACAAACCTGACCCCTAGGAAGGGCCTTCAAGAGTATATTGTAAAAAACCAGAAGAGAATGGCAAGAAATATTCCAAGTAATGAAAAGCAAAGGCCTGCAACCAAGACTACCCTGCAAGCCTCTGAATTAAAATGGGAGGCAAAGTAAGGAGTTTCTCAGACAAAAGAAGGCTGAAAGAATACACCTTCACCAAACCAGTACTGTAAGAAATGCTAAAGGGACTGCTATAAGAAGCTGAAGAAAAAGAGTGAGAGAGAGAGGAACACAGGTATAAATGGGGAAAAATGAATAAGTACCTATCAATAATAACCTTAAATGTTAATGGATTAAATGCTCCAATCAAAAGACATAGGGTAGCTGAATGGATAAGAAAACATGACCCACACATATGCTGCTTACAGGAGATGTGCCTCAGAAGAAAAGACCTACACAGGCTGAGAGTGAAGGGTTGGAAAAAAGTATTCCAAGCAAATGGACAGGAAAAAAAGAGCCAGGGTAGCAATACTTACATCAGACAAAATATCAAAACAAAGACCATAAAAAGAGATACTGAAGGACAATACATAATACTCAAGGGAAGAATCCATCAAGGAGATATAAACCTCATAAATATATATGCACCCAACATAGGAGCACCCATTTATAAAATGAAAATATTAGAGGACTTCAAGAAAGATATAGACCGCAACACATTTATACTAGGGGATTTTAACACCCCGCTGTCAACAATGGATAGATCTTTTAAACAAAATATCAACAAGGATATTACGGCATTGAACCACGTCCTATATCAAATGGACTTAACTGATATATATATCAGTTAAGTCTCTCTATATATAGATATATATATATATAGAGAGAGAGAGAGAACCTTTCATCCCAAACAAGCAAAATACACATTCTTTTCAAATGCACATGGAACATTTTCAAAGATAGACCACATGATAGGAGACAAAACAAGCCTCAACGTATTCAGGAAAACTGAAATCATATCGAGTAATTTCTCAGACCACAAGGGCCTGAAACTAGAAACCAACCTCAAGGAAAAAATTAAAAAACACTCAAACTCATGGAGACTGAATAGAATGCTATTAAACAATGAATGGGTTATTAATGAGATCAAGCAAGAAATCACAAACTTTCTGGAAACAAATGAAAATGAACAGCTGTCCAAAACTAATGGGACACAGCAAAGGCAGTTCTGAGAGGGATGTTCATAGCGACACAGGCCTACCTGAAAAGATAGAAACATTTCAAATAAACAGCTTAACCCTACTTCTATAAGAGCTGGAGAAACAACAACAAACAAAGCCCAGAGCAAGCAGAAGGAAGGAAATAATCAAGGTGAGAACAGAATTAAATGACATAGGGACTAAAAGAACAATTCAAAGGATCAATAAACCCAGGAGCTGGTTCTTTGAAAAGATAAACAAATCAACAAGCCTTTAAGCAGACTCATCAAGAAAAAGAGAGGATGCAAATAAATAAAATCAGAAAGGAAAGAGGAGAGATTACAACTGATACCACAGAAATATAAAGGACTATAAGAAATTACTATGAATAACTCTATGCCAAGAAATTTGAAAACCTGGGTTAAAAGGACAAATTCCTGGAAAAATATCATCTTCCAAAACTGAATGAAGAAGAATCAGAAAGCCTGAACAGACTGATAACAACTGGTGAAATTGAAGCAGTAACCAAAAAACTCCTGGCACACAAAAGCCCCAGACCGGATAGTTTCCTAGGAAAATTCTATAAAACATTTAAGGAAGAGCTAAGCCCTATCTTTTTCAGACTATTCCAAAATATCCAAAAAGAGGGAAGACTCCCAAACTCTTTTTATGAAGCCAGCATCATCCTAATCCCAAACCAGATAAAGACACCAAAAGGAAAGAAAACTACAGGCCAATATCACTGATTAACATAGACGCTAAAATCCTCAATAAAATATTGGCAAACCGCGTCCAGCAATACATTAAAAAGATCATCTACCATGATCAAGTGGGAGTCATCCCAGGGATGCAACGATGGTACAATATTTGCAAATCAATAAACATAATACATCACATAAACAAAAGGAAAGGCAAAAATCATATGATGATATCAATAGATGCGGAAAAAGCATTTGATAAGGTACAATACCCATATATGATAAAACACTCAGCAAAATGAGAGTAGAGGTAGCGTACCTCAACATAATAAAGGCCTTATACGAGAAACCTACAGCCAACATCATACTCAATGGGCAAAAACTAAAATCTTTCCCACTAAGATCAGGAACAAGACAAGGGTGTCTGCTTTCACCATTTCTATTCAACATAGTATTGGAGGTCCTAGCCACAGTGATCAGACAAGAAAAAGAAATAAAAGGCATCCAAATAGGAAAGGAAGAAGTAAAACTGTCATTGTTTGCAGATGATAATGATTGTGTACATAGAAAGCCCCATAGACTCCACCAAAAACTACTTGACTAATAAGTGAATTTGGCAAAACAGTGGGGTACAAAGTTAATATTCAGAAATCGAAGGCATTTTTATACGTCAACAATGAAATATCAGAATCATAAATCAGGAAGATAATCCCAGTCACTGTAGCAACAAAAAAAAAAAAAGTACCTAGGAATAAACTTTACCAAGGAGGTAAAAGACCTGTACTTAGGAAACTTCACAACACTGAAGAGAGAAATTAAGGAGGATACAAATAAATGGAAGCATATACCGTGTTTGTGGATTGGAAGAATTAACATCATCAAAATGTCCATACAACCCAGAGCAATTTATAGATTCGATGCAATCCCTATTAGAATACCAATGATATATTTCACAGATAGAGAACAAATATTTCAAAAATTTATATGGAACCATAAATGACTTCAAATAGCTGCAGCAATTTTGAGAAGAAAAACAAGGTCAGAGGGATCACATGACCAGATAATAAACTCTGCTACAAGGCTACCGTAATCAAAACAGTCTGGTACTGGCATAAGAACAGACACATAGATCAACAGAACAGGACAGAGAGCCCGGAAATAAACCCATGCCTCTATGGTCAATTAATATTTGACAAAGGGGGCAGGAGCATACAATGGAGTAAAAATAGCCTCTTCAGCAAATGGTGTTGGGAGATCTGGACAACTACATGCAAAAATAAGAAACTCGAGCACCAACTTGCACTATCCACAAAAATAAACTCAAAGTGGATAAAAAACTTAAACATAAGCCGCAAAACCATAAAAGTCCTAGAGAAGAGCATAGGCACGAGAATCTCAGATATTCCACGCAGCAATATTTTCACTGATATGTCTTTTAAAGCAAGGGACATAAAGGAAAGAAACAAATGGGACTTCATCAAAATAAAAAGTTTCTGCATGGCTAAAGAAAACATCAGTAAAATGAAAAGGGAACCAAGTGTGTGGGAAAATATATTTGCCAATGATACATCAGACAAGGTTTTTAAAATTAATTAATTAATTAATTTTTAAAAAAGATTTTATTTATATTATTTTTAGACAGAGAGGAAGGGAGAAAAAGAGGGAGAGAAACATCAATGTGTGGTTGCCTCTCATGCTCCCCCTACTGGGGACCTGGCCCGCACCCCAGGCATGTGCCTTGACTGGGGGATCTGACCGGTGATCCTTTGGTTCACAGGCAGATGCTCAATCCACTGAGCTATACCAGCCGGGGCAAGACAAGATTTTGATCTCCAAAATATATAAAGAACTCACACAACCCCATTCCAGGAAGACAAACAACCCAGTTAAGAAATGGTCAAAGGACCTGAACAGATACTTCTCCAAGGAGGATATACAGAGGTCCCAGAGACATATGAAAGGATGCTCAGCATCACTAGCCATCAGTGAGATGCAAATTAAAACCACAATGAGATACCACTTCACACCAGACAGAATGGCCATCATAAACATATCAACAAACAACAAGTGCCGGTGAGGATGGGGAGAAGAGGGAACCCTAGTGCACTGTTGGTGGCAATGCAGACTGGTGCAACCACTGTGGAGAACAGTTTGGAATTTCCTCAAAAAACTAATAATGGAACTGCCTTTTGACCCAGCAATTTCACTGCTGGGATTATACCCTAAAAATCCAGAAACACCAATTCAAAAGAACCTATGCACCCCAATGTCCATAGCAGCACAACTTACAATATCTAAGTGTTGGAAGCAACCTAGGTGCCCATCAGTAAATGAGTGGGTCAAGAAACAGTGGTATAATTACACAGTGGAATACTCCGCAGCAGAAAGAAAGAAGGAGCTCCTACCCTTAGTGACAGCATGGATGGATCTGGAGAGCATTATGCTAAGTGAAATAAGTCATGTCGTGAAAGACAAATACCACATGATCTCACCAATAAGTGGAGACTAATTAACAGAACAAACAAGCAAGTGAAACGTAACTGGAGACACTGAAGTGAAGAACAAACTGACATTGAACAAAGGAGAAGGGGGAGGGGAAGACAGGGAAACGGGGGAAAGATGGTCAAGAAACATATATGGGGGACTCATGGACAAAGTCAAGTGGTGGTGGGATCGAGGGTGGGGGAAGGAGATGGAAGGGGTGGGGGGAGTGGTGGGGGGAAATGGACAGAAGTGTACTTGAACAACAATAAAAAAAAAAAAATCAGTTTGATAAATTTTAGAAAAAGTATATTGTTAATTAGTTCTTAACCTCTTCTGGATTATAGTCCCCATTGGGAATCTTACTGAAGCTGAACCCCTCCCACATGTAACCCCCCGCCACCCTCCCACCCAGCGTGGCCTGTGTGCGAGCATGTGTGTGTGGATAGATAGATTCTTACTGCACAAAGGCACCATCTTTAAGGAGCTCAATTCCCATTCACAGTCATGGAAGATATATTTATTTTGGCAAATGTATAGCAGAGGACAATCAAGGGTGTCTTTCTGTCAAGGGTCAGTCTGTTTCAATAATTGGCAGGTCTATTGTGAAGGTGACTCATTTTGGTTTGTACAAAGGTGTCCCGTCATCTAGCCACAGAGTTATACTACCTTTGTTGCTTCATGTACAAATGACTTTCTCTCCCCAAGAGAATGGTCCTAAATCTACCATGGGTGGCCAAGTGTCCCCTGCAGATGGCTGAGTGTCCCCTGTGGATGTCTGAGTGTCACCGTGGATAGCTGTGTCTCTTGTGGATGGTGCAGCATCCCCTGTAATTGGCTGAGTATCCCCTTGTGGATGGATGAGTGTCCCCTGTGGATGGCCGAGTATCTCTTGTAATTGGCTGAGTATCCCTTTGTGAATGGCCAAGCGTCCCCTTGTGGAAGGGTGAGTGTCCCCTGTGGATGACTGAGTGTCCCCTGTAATTGGCTCAGTGTCCCCTTGTGGATGTCCAAGTATCCCCTTGTGGAAAACCAAGTATCCAACCAACTGTTCTACCACAGAGGACCAGGTATCCATCTGTGGATGGCCAAGTGCTCAGCTGTGGGTGGCTGAGTATCAGGTCATGCAAGGTTGAGTGTCTGCTGTTGGAGGCCCAGTGTTTCCTTGGGAATAGTCACACATCTGTCCTCGGATGACTGTGTCTTTTCTCTGCTTCCTGACCCCTGTGCCTCACTGGCCTGGAGATTACCAGTAGGTCTGGAAGTTGAGTGGGACCTGACGAACCTTGGCTTTCCCAGTCCTGGCTGCTTCTCCATGAGGTTTGGGGTGTAGAGCCCATAGGGTGTGTCTGTGTGGGAACTGGGGCTCACCCAGGGGGGCACCACAACTGGGACCCAGGTGGTTGTATGGGTGACCTCTCCTCTTTGTTCTCGCCAGGCTGAGGCCCCGGAAAGAGCAAGGCACGTACGCGCTGTCTCTGATCTATGGGAAAACTGTGTACCACTACCTCATTAGCCAGGACAAGGCCGGCAAATACTGCATACCAGAGGGGACCAAGTTTGACACGCTCTGGCAGGTGAGCCCCTGCCCACTCTGTTGCGAGGGAGACACAGGGGGAGGTGCTCAGGCTCCTGGGAAGGTGAGGAGCCAGTCCCTGATGGCCCCCTCCCCTGGCAGCTGGTAGAGTACCTGAAGCTGAAGGCCGATGGGCTCATCTACTGTCTGAAGGAGGCCTGCCCCAACACCAGCGCCAGTGCAGGTGAGCAGGGCAGCGGGGGTGAGGGGAGCAGGAGACACTGTCTCTCCCCTCTCTCACCTGCCTTTCTGTCTCCTCAGGGGCCGCTGCTCCCACACTCCCAGCCCACCCATCCACGTTCAGCAATGTGAGTCAGCTGGCACCTCAGAGTTGGGGCCTCAGGGACAGAGCTGTTGGGTGGGCCATGGGTCCTGTTCCCAGAGCGAGGCTGGGGTGGAGAATGGGGCTGCCATGGAAGAGGAGAGTATACCCCCATCACTCTCCCTGGAAGTCCTCAGAGGCTATGGGTCTCATGAGAGGTGCTGGTGCCTTCAGCTTGGGCCCTAATGACTCTTGCTGACATCATGACCTTTATACTCAGAGACGACCGGACACCTCCAACTCAAATGGATACACCCCTGAACCAGGTGAGCTGGCAGAAGTGGAGGTGCATGGTGGGTTTCATGCCAGGCTGATGGCAGGGTCCCTGGCTGGCTCTGGGTGTGTTCAGAGAGGTGTATGTGACTGGCCTGGCCTGTGGTGGTTGGCTCGGTAGGCCCTGTGCACATGCTGTGCCTACAGACATTTGCAGAGGGGTACACTCATCACACCTGTCTGTGTGGATGTGCATGGGTGTGGAGATATGCAGGGGAGAACACATGGCTGTGCCTGGGGTGCTCAGGGCACAGACACACATCTGTTAAGCACCTACTATGTGCCAGTTACGTTACAAGCTCACTGCGCATATGAGCTCATTAGGCCCTCCTGACACATCATAGGAGGTGATCACAGTAATTATTCTTGTTTTACAGGTGATAAAGGAGGACAGTAGCTTTCTAAGGTCATGCTAGCTAGGCAGCAGTAGAGCAGGATTGGGACCCAGGCAGACAGGTCCCAGAGGCCATGTTCCTATAATACCTTGCTGCCAGTGCTCATGCATTTGATGTGTGGATGCAAGCCTGCCCACGTGTGTGCTCAGAGAACATATATGGCTGTATGTGCATACAGAGGCTCACTTTTGGAGCCCTTGTAAACATGGCTGCCTGGTGCCTGTGGAGACATGGGCAGGCCCCGATGTAGGTGCATACATGTTAATGCACACACAGGGACAGATCTGCACATTCCAGCTGGTGCACTAACGGTTACTTCTACAGACATGCTTGGGCCCTCACCACACACAACAAACATCAGTGGGAGTGTACATGCGTGCATATGCATGAACACACAAGGGCACACACGTTGCATGTGCAAAGCGTTGCACGCACCTTTAGAATCCACTTGGACATAGCTTCCCAGTGCACCCACAAATGGGCCCAGGAGTGCACGTGTGTGCGCACAGGCACACACATGCACCCATGTGCCTGTACATGCTCCAGGTGGTACACCCCTGTCTCGTGGGTTCCGAGGCTCCCTGCCCTCCCACCCCCATGCCTCTCTCCCTCCTCTTGACCTGCGAGTGCACTTCTGTGTGTGTGTCCAGCATGCCTAGCATCCCCAGCATCCCCGGAGAAGCCACGGCCAATGCCCATGGACACAAGTGTGTACGAGAGCCCCTACAGTGACCCTGAGGAGCTCAAGGACAAGAAGCTCTTCCTGAAGCGTGATAACCTCCTCATGGCTGACATTGAACTTGGTTGTGGCAACTTTGGCTCAGTGCGCCAGGGTGTCTACCGCATGCGCAAGTATGGCTGTCCCTGGTGCAGTGGGAGGGACCGCTGGGTGAAGAGCCAGGGTGGAGCCAGGAGGTGACAGCAGTTTGCTTGGGAAACAGACCTGGGACGGGAAATTGCTACAGGATTTCCTGGCAGCGCTTGAGAGGGAGTAAGGGAAACAGCCTGGCGCAGGGGGAGGCTGGACTGGGTTGCGTTTGCTGATCCCAGAGGTTTTGGTCAATCCCCCGGGAGTTGTAGAGGGGGCCCCCTGAACCCCTGCATTCACCTGTCATGGAGTACAGGCTGCTCAGGGGAGAGTGTAACTTTGAATGAAACCGCTCTTTTTCAGCGAAGGGCTGTTCCATTGGAGGGACTTGGCTGGCTCTGCCCCAGCTGACACCCCTGGCCGCTGAGGGACTGAGCGCTTGGATTCTGCAGGGAGATCTGGGTGGCAAACCACGGGGTCCATTATACAAGTCCAGGGAGAAGGAGGCTGGTCGGGGCACGAGGGGCTGAGCAGGCATGTGCTGGCTCACGTGTGTACCTCCCACATGGGTACCTCCCACATGGGTACCTCCCACATGGGTATGCATTGTGGCAGGAAGCAGATTGACGTGGCCATCAAGGTGTTGAAGCACAGTACAGAGAAGGCGGACAAGGATGAGATGATGCGCGAGGCGCAGATCATGCACCAGCTGGACAACCCTTACATTGTGCGGCTCATTGGTGTCTGCCAGGCCGAGGCCCTCATGCTCGTCATGGAGATGGCGGGCGGTGGGCCCCTGCACAAGTTCCTGATCGGGAAGAAGTGAGTCCTGGGCTGCTGGGTGGTTGGAATTGGGGGGCTCGTCCCATCTACTCATGGGTGTGCACGCATTCTACCTGTTCGTAGACACACCCGCACCTACCCCGCCCCCCACATTCATGCCACAGGGCAGAGCCTGACCTCCCTGTTTGAGTCCCAGCTCTGTCGCTAACTACTAGGAGCCCAGGCAGGTCTCTTAATTTGTCTGGGCCTCAGTTTCCTCATTTATCCCACAGTGGTGATCCTAGTATTTACCTCAAGGGGTCCTTGCGAGCATCAGATCAGTTGCCATTTATATTCTAAAGTGCTTAGAACAGCAGCTGGCACGGCTTGTAAGAGCTTTCTAAGCATTGGCTCTGAGTATTGTGATGATTGCTACTCCAGCTCTCTTGGCCAAATTGATGACCCACGTGAAATTAAGTTGATCGTCTCTGACCTAAAGCAGGGTCGGGGGGCAAACTGCAGCCCATGGCTTACTTTTGTCCTGCATGGTTTTGCATTTTTAAAGTGTTATAAAAGAAAAAGAAAACACAAGGATATGTGGCAGAGACCACACGCGGCCTGCAGAGGTTGAACGATTACTATCTATCTGACCCTTTACAGAAAAGTTTACCAGCCTCTGATCTAAAGCAGTCGCTATTTCGTTTGTTTCCTCATACCTCAGACTCTTCCTTTTAGTCTTTTTCACTCACTGAGGCACGTGCCTGGCAGCCCACACTCTCGCTGGGGTACACGCCTTCACGGTGGGCCCGGCCCATGCATTCAATCATTGCCCAGGTGTTCAGGCAATTTCTCATGACAGGGACCTTTACGGTGCTTGGGATTCATCAGTGAACAAAACAGACAAAGATCTCTACCTATATTCTGGTTGCAGAAGAGAGACTTTAAATAATTATGATACAAAAGAGTATGGAGTATGTCAGGAAATAAGTATAGAAAAGGGGGTTGAGAGTGTCAGGATGGGAGATGAGAAGTGAGAAGGTGAGGTTTGTGCAAACTCAGAGAGGCAGCCAAGTACAGCCCTGGGGAAGGAGCATTTTAGGCAGAGGGCACAGCCAGTGCAAAGGCCCTGAGGTGCGCCTGAGCCTGGTGTGGCGGAGGGACAGTAATGGGGGACCCGATGTGAGTGGGAAGGTGATAGGGCAGATTTTGAAGTGCCCTGTGGGTTCAGGGAGGAGGTGGATTTTGACCCTCAGTGAGGTAGAAACCTTGCAAGGCTGTGAGCAGATGAGGAGGACTGACTCCTTCTGGGGAGGCCAGACCATGGGGGACGAGGGTGGAGGTGACTATTCTGGTCCAGTGAGTGATGATGGAGGCGGGGCCAGGGTGGCAGAAGCCAAGGTGGGAGAAGCAGGAGGGTTCTGGAGGGATCTGGAAGGCAGAGATGCCAGGGTGTGCTGACAGATTGCATGTTGGGTTGTGAGAAAGAGGGGCTGAGGGCAGGGCTTCTGGCCTGAACAGATGGGCTGGGCAGGAAGGGAGATGGAGGAGCCAACCTGTGTTTGTGTATATACACAATCCGGAGCTTAGCTTCATCCTTACAATCTTTGAGATGCCCATGAGAACCTCCCCCCCCTCCAAGGGAACAGGGGGGATGCAGGCAAATGATAAATTTGGGAATCATAGTATGTGGGTGAAATATAAAGCCTGGATACTGCGTGACGGCAGGGGCTTTATGTGCTACCACTATGTCCCCAGCCCCATGTCTGGCACACAACAGATGCTTAATAAGCATGAGCACATGGGCTTGGGCCCCTTGGAACTTGGGCTGTCCCTTCCTTGCTGACCCTGACTTCCCCTGCACCCCAGGGAGGAGATCCCCGTCAGCAATGTGGCGGAGCTGCTGCACCAGGTGTCCATGGGGATGAGGTACCTGGAAGAGAAGAACTTTGTGCACCGTGATCTGGCAGCCCGCAACGTCCTGCTGGTCAACAGGCACTATGCCAAGATCAGCGACTTTGGCCTCTCCAAGGCACTGGGCGCGGATGATAGCTACTACACAGTGAGACCCAGCCCCTTGGGTGCCCAGGTGGGTGGGGGGGGTGGGTTCCCAAGCCCTGACCCAGCAGTATCTCGCCTTCCCCAGGCCCGCTCGGCAGGGAAGTGGCCACTCAAGTGGTACGCACCTGAATGCATCAACTTCCGAAAGTTCTCCAGCCGCAGTGATGTCTGGAGTTACGGGGTCACTATGTGGGAGGCCTTCTCCTATGGCCAGAAGCCCTACAAGGCAGGTGTGGGCGGAGGTGGGAGGTCGGTTGGGTGTGAAGGTAGGGAGGGTTGGAGTCCTGATTACTCACTTGTGCTCTTGGCTCTGGCTTGAGCAGAAGATGAAGGGCCCCGAGGTCATGGCCTTCATTGAGCAGGGCAAGCGGATGGAGTGCCCGTCAGAGTGCCCGCCTGAAATGTATGCACTTATGAACGACTGCTGGACCTACAAGTGAGTGCTAACAGGAGGGAGGGGACATAGCTGAACTGACGCCCCTGGGGTGGAAGGCCTTGGTGCCCAATCACTCAGGCCAACAAAACTCTACTTGGCTTCATCCCTCCCAGAGGCTCACCAGTTCACTGCCTTTCCAACACTCAGCATCTTTAGTTCTGCATCTGTGCTCAACTCTCGAACACACTCACCCTACAATACTCCAATGGGCCAGCACCCCAACACCCTACCTGTGGACACCCAGTGCTCCAGCATCAAAACCTCAGTCCCCCACCAGCCAACATTCAACACATTGATCTCACAACACTCAAACCAGTTAGCACTCCGTTACCTAAAATGTGGTACCAGTTCTCAGGCATTGGATAATACTCTGGCATCTAATTCCCCAGTTCCCCACCAGCCAACATTCAATACCTAATCACCCAAACAGGCCAACACTGAAGTAGACGATACTCACTATATTCAGACCTCACCTCTGTCTGGTCGAAGCTTAACACACGAACAACTCAACTCCTAACAACTTCAATATCCCAACTTCCCATCAGACAACAGGCAACATGGACCCAAAGAAGCTACTACTCTACACCGGTCATGTAACACATGCACATTCCAGCATCCGATACCTTTCCTAGCCCACCCAACGCCCACTCCTCCACTGGCCAACACCCACGGCATCGATACCCAGACCCCCAGGCACTCCAATAGACACCATATTATTGACAGATAACAAATGATCAGCCTTCCCTACTCAACCAAGAGTTAACCCATCTCCATCAGGAAACACCTAATACATGAGTACCCCTCAGACCCAAAGAGGCTAGCACCTAACACCCCAATGCAGTACGTGGATGTTCCACCTGCTCAGTACCCCTGCTACCCCAGCTCTCCACCAGGCAGACCAACCTTAGTACGCTGGCCCTCTGTTCCATCACGGGCAGCACACGTACACCCACAGAAGCCCTCCTCTAGCGCCCATATACCCTGACCGTGGGTACATTGCATACACAGTGTTTCAGCACTCAGTAGCCCAGCTCCCCGTCGTCAATCGTCAGCCCAACACTCAGTGATGTCAATTCCCTAAGTCTTTACTAGTTAACACCCAACGTCCTGTCTGTCTGCAGCCATTCTTCTATTAAGCAACCCTAAATTCTGGTCTCTCATACCAGGAAGACCTGTCCATTATCCAATACTCCATCACCCCGCCAGCCCCACGATGTTCTGAGCCCCACACATGTCCACCTCCACCTGAACTTGGGTTCTTGCTGTGTGGTCAGTGGCTTAGATCTGCCCCACCACCTGCAGGTGGGAGGATCGTCCCGATTTCCTGGCCGTGGAGCAGCGCATGCGGACCTACTACTACAGCTTGGCAAGCAAGGCCGAGGGCCCCCTGGAGTGCGGGCAGGGGGCCGAGGCTGCCTGTGCCTGAGCGCCAACCTGCCCAGGGCCCGCAAACCCCTACACCCCAGCTTTTCCCCTGTGCCTTTGGTCCCATCCCAGCCCCCTAGTCTGGCTGGGCCTGCCCGGCTTCTCTCCCGACCAACTGGGCTGTGAAGGGACAGCGGAGGCCTCAGGTCCACACCGGTGTAGCATTCCCTGCCTGGTCACCTGTTCTTTCGGGCTGGGGGAGGAGGAAAGGCCCAGGGGGGAGTGGGGCATTGTATAGCCTGGTCCTGGGCTGTTATGTACTGGGGTGTCCCAAGCTGAGGGGTGTTGCTTACAACAAAGATCCTCCTTCCTCTGGGCCCTGAAGGAGAAGACTCCGGGAGTCTTCAGGTGGCAAGACCTCGGTCATTAGAATAAATTCAGCTTCTCTCTTGTTTGAGATCTCTCATCTTTTTGGGGGGGTGAGGGTGGGGCCAGAAAGGGGTTGATAGGAAGTGCCTGAAAACAGCTTTTCCTGTGTAGGGCTGCCTTCCCTGCTTCTCTTACTTGGGAACACCTTCGTTAGAGTGAGGGGCTATGGCAGACTGGGGGACCAAGGCAGTTGAGTGGCGGGGGTGCTGAGCGGCTGTGTGCATGGCTGAGCCTCAGCTTCCCTACCTTTGTGATTTTAACACATGCTGACCCTCCCTCTCACCCCCAGCATTGGTACCTTTTAAAGTGTCTTCAGGTGATTCTGCCTCCCAGTGTCCTGCTCAGCTGTCCCACCTTTTCTCCTGGGCCAGGCAGCCATAGCTGGAGTTTTCATCACTTGGTGCCCCAAGTGCCAGCTCAGTCCCTCTCCGAAGACCTGTCCCCAAGCCTTTGTTGCCTCAGTTTCCCCACAGAACCCAACAAGGGGGATGAGATGGAGCCAGGTGCCCGATTTCCTTCCCAGCTAGCCCCTCTTTCTCGGCTGCAATTGGCCCCGTCCCCAGTCCCCAGCCAATGCCCCAGCCAATTCTCTTGGCTTCTCCCCCAGAGTGATTGGCTCAGGACCCACTCAGAGCCAAGGAAAGGCAAGGAGATTCTCTGTGGCTTCTGGGGAGACAGTTTTTCTTCTTATTTGTGGAGCTCCGGACTGCCTGTGGCTGTTGGTGGAGCTATAGGGGAGGGCTGGGGGGTGCTGAAGCTGTTGTGAGGAGTGGGTGTGTGAAGCCCAAATGGGTGACACTCGAGAGGAGACCGCTGAGCCTTTGTGACCTGTGAGTACATGATAACTGGGAAATTGATGCTGAGATTAACTTAGGTACAGATCCTGTTGTAATTTCACCATTTACTGTTGAGTTTTAATACTTGGTACATAAGGTTCATATCAGCATATTCTTCAATAAACTTTGAATTCTACATGGAAATGCATCCATGTAGAAACCCCAGTTATCCAGTGAACTCCAATACATGAAGGCTCCGAGCTATGTGCATACATTTGGAAAGTATCTTTGTAAAGGTTTGGAATTTTTTTAGGGTCTCTGAACCCTGCCAGACAATATCTTCCTGCGTTTAGATTTAAAACAGACAAGGAGAGCACAGAGATTCTAAAGCGAAAGACACGAATTCAAATTACTCCAATTTTTGTCATTCTCTGTTGTGTGGAATGTGAGAACATGGACCCCTTCCCAATCTCCAACTCCTCCCCCCACCACCCCGTGGGAATATAGTGAAGGCCATTTGTCCATGGACTGTGGGACCTTGGGGGCCCGGCCAGCTCCACGGTCAAGGATTGGCTGAAAAGAAACTCTTCTTGGTTGTGAGCCTGGACTGTAAACCTGGCATTTTGATCTCACGCGGCTTCCATGTCTACTCTGCATGCCCTGTTTGCTTCGTCTTCTGTACTCTGTGTATGGGAGCCCTGTGCTGGGAAAGCCTGCGTTATGGAGACTTCATCAGCAGCCCGCCCTTGGTGCGCACCCAAGCCCTAGTGAACTCATGTCTGTTGCAGTCAGTCCTCAGGGTTATTATTTCTTTGGAATCAACAAGTAGTACAAGTAATATGCTGACGCCTTCTTGGATCTTGGCTCTTTGCATGACACTGTGACCACTTGGAGATTTTATTCGTGTTTAAAATGTAAACTGGTGAAGCCTCGCAAACCAATAGATAGAACAGCTTTAGTTGGAAAATGCACATTAGTTCATAAGCGAACCATAATACTGAATTTGAATAATACCATTAAAATGCAAACACTGCTTTTAAATTGTGTTTTTAAACTAATGAGCAAATCAAGGAAAAAAAAAACACATCACTAGTACAGTTTCGTGGCTTCCAAAATTCTGTTTGTAGATATGTCAGTTTTATTAAATTCGCTTGTTAGTTACGGGACAATTCACATTATTACAATACGTAAAGCATTATATCATAAGGGAAATAAATGTTCACTGTCTGCATTTATTTTATAATCACTATCAATTATTTTATTTTAGTGTTATTGCTGAAAATTATTTTATAGGAAGGAGGAGTTAAAAGTGATCCATTCTGGGTATCAAATCCACTGGGAATGCTGAGTGTGCTCACAGCAAATGTTTGTTGAATAAAAGATGGTGCGGTTTCACATAGCTACCACCAGGTGCCGCTGTTCCTCAAGCCAAGGTCGCTCAGTTCCTCCATTTGGCCCTTGCCTCCTGCCCTGCTTCTGGGCCCCCCTTCTGCCTGGAACGCAACTCCAGGATCCTCCCTGGTCGCCAGGCTCCCCAGTCCTGTGCCCTGCAATCCATTCACCCCAGAACCACCCGCAGGATCTTTCCTACCAGCAGTTCCGAACCCCTTCTAGGGTTCCCAACTCATATCACACCTGGCCCCCATGCTGCTGCTGCTTTCATCCCCAGGAATTCTTCACATGAATTGAATGACAATCCTAGGGCTCTGTGCACCTCTCTGAAAAGGCCCTATTATTTTCAGTCCTTACTCAACCACTAGGTGGGGGTGGGGTGTTCAGTGTGATGGGCCTGGGAGGCGCTTTCGAACTCGGGAGACAGCACTAGGAGAGCAGGGGGATCCGGCTCTCTAGTTGCTGTTTCTGGGCTCTGGCTGTAGAGGAGGGTGGGGGCTGTTACTGGGGAGTCCAGCATCATTGTGGGGGTCTGACTGTTGTGCAGAAGCCGTTATAAAAATGTAGGGAAGCTGTGCTGTGACAGCCCTGCGGGCTCGTTCCATGCGCTGGGGCTGTACCCAGGCTGGGCTGTTGAGGAGGTCGGTGGTTGTCCTTGGCTGTGGGGTCTGGCTGCTGCAGGGCCCTGCTGTTCCAGGGTTGACGCGGGTCTGGGGTGCCTCCCGGGGAGTCCCGCTGCTGAGGACGATGCAGTGTCTATTGTGGGTGACCAGTTTATACAGAACTTGGGCTGCTGTCTGTTGAACCCTGGGTGTTGTGTAGGGTGTCTTGGGGTACAGTTGGTGACGATCAACTCTGCTCATCTTCCCTTCTTTCTTCATTTCTTGTTCTCAGTGTTTCGCTCCCTGTGCATCTTTCTCTATTTTCACCTTGCTCTTTCTCTCACCAGAAAAAGACCGGCCTACGGCAGGTCTGTCCTGGCACAGTCTCGGATGTGTGGGTTCTTGACTTGGTGCAGGAAAGAATTATGAGTCCAGGTGATTCTGAGAGGATGTTTATTAAAGCTGGGGACAGTGAAAAAAGGAAAGGACTTAGGGTAGAAGAAGCAAGGTCACAGCAACGGGAATGAGCCTGGGTGGAACTGCTTTGGCCCTTTGAAAAGCTAGGCAAGAGGCAGGCCCAGGGAGCTTAGGAAAAGAAAGTGAATCTACCTGCCCGAGCGAAGGGAGGCAGGGGCGCCCTCCAGGGAGTCCTTTGTCCCGAGGGTTTTTATGTTTCTAAAGGCAGGAATTTTAGGAAGGTCTCAGGGGAGGATCTCGACAGAATATTCGTCAGCTTTCCGGGGGCGGGGGGGGGGGGCGCCCTTATTATGTCGATGCATGAAAATGAGCAGATAGAGGGTTCGGGGTCATTCTCTGGTCAGCCTCATCTCTGTCTCGGATTTGTCTGGCTCGGACCCTTCTTGTTGTTGTTGTTGTTGTTGTTGTTGTTGTTGATTCCCCCGATTTCATCCTTTCTTGAGTTTGGCTGTCAGTAATTGGGTCCCTGTTCTTTATCTCCCTGACTGGGGCGATTTAAGCTACTCGCCCTCTGGCTGGGGAGGAGAGGTGGAAGCCATCTGCTCTAAGTGCCTTTGGTTACAGAAGATAAGACCTTGTGATTTATAAACTGCCTGGTGGTTACTCTGCCGATCGTTTCACTCTCTGTCTCAGTTTCCCCATTCCACTCGCCAGGGCCTTTTCCTAGCGTTTTACCAACCTGCCTCGTCACCATCTGCGCCTCTCCTTACGCCAGACCTCCTGTTTCCACTGAAGCATGTATTGAGCACTTGCTGTATGTATGTTTTGGCCTTTGCAGGTGCCTGGGGACTCTGGGCCCTGCCCGTGGGAAGAGGAGGGGCTGCCCATCCCCAAAGACTGGTGCTTGGGAATGTAACCATTGGTGGGGCAGGGGCTCCATGCTGTGCCTCAGGGACCCCTTGATAAGACCCCTTCCCTTGAACTTTGTGGTTGAGTCTGAGGGGGCTTGGGTGGGCCTTGCGTATGTGGCGTTGAGGAGGTCTCAGTGCCACTCAGCTGCAGAAGAGGTGAGCCCGGGGGCGGGTGATGGAGGCAAGTGGGCAGAGCGTGGAGCTCACGGCCTGGCTCATGGCAGGCTGTCAGAGATGGTGGCTATTTTGTTGTTTTTAGCAATCTTACTATCTTTTAAGACTTCATGCCTCTGAATAGAAACCCCGAGCCCATCGGCAAGTGCCTCCTGAGCCTGGGGCACCACCAGGAGCTGACTGGTGGCAAAACTCCCGACAACGTACCCACAGCCACTGCCTGTGAACAGCGTCATCGGGCCGGGCGGGCTGGTGGGCCAGGTGGCTTGGGGTGGATCCAGTTTGCTACCAAGATGGTGGTTTTGACAGCTCTGCCTGGAGGGAGGAATCTCCCTCCCGTGAAGGGGCTTGAGTTTAACAAAATGGAACCGGCAAAGGTTAAACCAGCAGGGCTTGCTGGAGGCCCCCCATGCTGCTATGGGGAAAGTTGCCCAGCAGACACAGGTGAGGGTGACCCCGTGTAGGGTTCTCCAGGGAAACATCCAATAGGACAGCTCTCCGCGAGGTGCGAGCTACTGGAGACACAGTGGTGAAGGGGTGCTGTGAGCCTGGGCCTGGACGGAGGCTTGTTTATGGAGCAAGCATTCTGGAGGGAGGGCCTGGGGTGCGGCCAAGCAGAGCTCTGCCAAGGGCTGGAGGGGCCATGTGGTGAGTGTAGGGTCCTGGGGAGGGCAAGGAGTGGGGGGTCTCCCCTCCATCACCTGTGAGCTCTCTCCAGCAGCTTGCGGGACTGAGCTGGCGTGAGCCTCCCTGAGTGGGGGACGTCTCCAAGGGTCTGTCGGGCCACCTGCCCTCCTGCATCCTGAAAGGGCACACTGAGCGCATCCTGACCTTGGCCAGAGGAGGGGGGCTGCTGTCTCCTGTCGATGAGCTGGGTGTCCCCATGGCTCGTGCACACACTTTGTGCACACGCGTGTGCCCTTGCTGCCTGTCATACATATATTCCCCAGCACTGGTGTCCTGAGGACCCCACTTCACAGTTTACCAGGCCTTCGTGGTGCATGTGCTCCGCCTGCAGGTGGCGAGGAAATGGAGAGGGGAAGGGACGTATTGTGCATCTGAGTGGTGGGGTGGGGGTCTGTGTGTGGGTGCTTGAGGAGGGACAGGTGGCGTAGTCCGTGGCTGATTCTGCAGACGTGGCTCTGTGGGACGGGTCCAGTCTGAAGCGTGTCTGTCTGGTCGGAGGTGGGTGTGTGTGTGTGTCACAGACACACACCCAGGCACATCCTGGGCAGAGGCTCAGCGCCGAGGGTCCAGAGCGTCGGACGGGCTCCGTGTTGGCAGGCGGGCGGCCCTTGGAAGTGTGTGTGAGGCCGTGTGAGTGGCGGCCCCTGGAGCTCATTCCAGGTGGGTGGGGTGGGAAACCCAAGCCCATGTGCCCCTGGCTGGCAGTTGGCCCAGCTCGGTCTGCTCCTGCTGCAGGGCACCCGCCCTGCCCCTGGCCCCCATAGGGGCTGACAGTGGCGTCCTTGAACTTCATTTCATCCACACGTCAGGCCATTCCCTTTTTTAAGACTATTATTTTATTATTGAATGTATTGGGCTGACGTTGGTTAATAAAATTATATAGGTTTTAGTTGTACAATTCTTAATACACCATCTGTATATTGTGTCATGTGTTCACCGTCCCAAGTCTCCTTCCATCACCATTTATTCCCCCCTCGACCCTCTCCTACTTCCTCCCACCCCCTTTTCACATGTCAGTCCATTCCTAAGACTCCCAGCAAATGTCCCTGCTTCTGGAAACTGTCCCCACTCCTCCCTAGATACTCCCTACATCCCTCAAGTCCCCTCACATGGTGCTGCTCCGTTCATGTTGACCTGCACCCCCAGAGCCCCTGCCAGGCTCGGCCTAGAATGAGCTGCTCGGCAGTGAGTGAGTGAACAAATGCACGAGTCAGCGCATGGCCCCCCCACCCCGCCCCCACTGCCTGGAAATGCACCCACATGGGACCTGGCACACAAGTCCCAGCTTGC